>JAODAL010003349.1:0-175589 GCA_025379985.1 Phyllomedusa bahiana
TTTTCCTCTCCGGCCCCGCTTTTGTTATATTCCCAAACAAATGTTTCAGTATCATAAAGAAGATAGGGAGATAAAACTGACTGCATACGCAGATGATTTATTACTGATGATAGCGAACCCAAAAAATACCCTAAACCATGTTTTGGCAGAGATAGAGACTAAGGGGCGACTTTCTGGTTATGAGATCAACGTAGACAAGAGTGAAGGCCTCCTCCTGAAGTGACCAGCGAAACCACTATGGGCCATGACGCATGAGATACAGTGGTGTGCCTCCTCTTTGCGATATCTAGGGGTATTACTTACAAGAGACCCTACACAGATCTATCGGGCCAATCTTGATAAGTATATAGCAGCCGCGGACCGCACCCTAAAATCCTGGGTAGGATTACCCCTGAACTTTATGGGTAGAGCCAATCTAATCAAGATGATAGAGTTCCCCAAAGATGAAAAATTAATAAATGCCATGTACTGCACCTATATCTGGAGTGGAAAACGGGCACGGGTTTCACTACATATACTTTGCCAGACAAAGGCGAATGGGGGCCTTGGCTTCCCAAATGTGAGATCATATAACTTGGCGGCTTTAGGCAGATATATGACAGACTGGAGTCAGGGCACCGAAGTATTTACAAGTAGTTCTCTGGACAGACTCTTTTTACCTAACATTTCATTTGTGAACTTTCTACACCTTTCGTTTGAGAAGATCCCCATGGAACTTCGCACTAACATACTATTGATGCCAGTCTGGAGAGCCTGGAATAAAATAAGATGCCAAAAACAAATGTCTCCTAACTACTCTATCCATCTTTCCTTGACCCTTAACCCCGGATTTTTAATGCGGAGTACCAACTGCTGGGTTTATTAGATTGCATCGGAGGGTATTAAATCCGTGGGCAATGGATAAACTGTTCAGCACCGCCAACTGTATTCATTCAGCGAGCTACAGCAATATACCCACAACATATATTCCCTTTTTTACCTACCTGCAGGCGAGCAGCTATTGTACATCTGTACTGCGACACCTAAGGGAGGCAGACTGGGATCCGGGGTTTGAACAGATTATCTTTACACCTGTCACCAGACGCTCACACCTGTCCTCCATTTACAGATATATTTTGGACGAAATAGATTACGTCATCAGCCCCTCGCAACTGGCCAAATGGGAACAAAAAGATCCAGTTTTAACTCCAAGACGAATTCTAGATGCGATGCGATATACCCATAAATACTCAACACGCTATACAGAAATGGACTTAAAAGTAGCGCACAACGCGTATTTGACGCCCGCCAGGGGGTTCAAAATGGGAAAGTACACCAGTAGTGGCTGCTTTAAGTGTGGTTCCTCTGGAGTGGACCTTTATCATTGCCTCTGGAGCTGTCCGGAGATACAGGGATACTGGGGGAGAATTATTTGTTGCATATGTGAAGGTGTTATACGAACTTTGAGGGCTCGGCAGCATCGCCACTTTTTTGGATGCGGGAGCTGGAGGCTTCTAAATTACACGAGGATGGAAGCTCACTTATTGCATATATTAGCCGCAGCAGCTAGAAAAGCCATACTGCAGGAGTGGCTCCAGCCAACCAGTCCAACCTTCAAACAATTTTTGGAGAAATGTTTATATCTGCTACAGATGGATTGGATAGAGGCAGCACAGCACAAAGAGAAGAGGGTGAGAAATTTTTTCGGCTCTGGGGCCCATTATAGAGTATTTTCCCACCTCAAGCACGACAGACGTTGCATATATGTTTTGGAATGACGTCATGGTATTTGAATCAGCAACACGCGGGAAGAGAGCCAATAACCGAAATAGTTGAGAGACGAGGATAGGAGAGGGTCAGAAGTGACGGAAGTATTAAAACACATTTGGCCTCATTGATAGCGATGGATAACCGTTTATATGGGCAGGCGCGGTTTGATGTCACTAAGACGGCGGATGACCGCATAGACCGAGACACTTATAAACGACGGGAAACTAAAAGAGAGGGAGGACACCCTAGATGACATACCTTGTTGGGCCTTCAAGGGGGTGGGGGGTGGGAGAGGGGGAGAGTCCGGACAAGAGCAATGAGGAACAGGGAGGAGCAACTAAACCTGGCTGCTAGGTCCTCCAACATGGTTTGATGCATGAATGTCTTTCGGATATAATAATGGAGTACTTAGACGCATTGTTAATTGTTTAGTTTAAGTTAAAGTTTATGTTATAAACTTGGAAAACGGAAAAAAGGTGGAGACTGCATTTGGGACTGTATTTTCAGCTCTTGATATATCATGCACAACTACTTGGAAACAGGACTGTCAACTATCGTATGCAATTGTGCACGATTGTATCGTTTGGAAATCACTCTATGTACATGACTCTATTATTAAGTGTATCTTTTTGAATGCAGTTTTGAATAAAAAGAAGTTTAAAAAAAAAGCTGAAATATTTGCAACCCAAAATGGTGCTACTAATTCAGGTAATATTATGGCTGTACTATAAGAATTTTAAAGGGAATCTGTCGGCAATTTTTTTTTTTTTTACTTATTAAATCAAGACCCTGATCCATATTCTTTTCCTCTCGGTCGTTTTTATTTCCTGATTGTGGATTTCTCTATTCGCCCGTCTATATATGATTGTGGGAAGACCATTATTGCTTGCACTGCTTTAACAGCAGTCAGAGAGATACTTTAAAACAGCTTCATGCACATAGGATTCTTAAGACAGATTCTGTCCATAGACTTGTATAGGAGAGTTTTCACTGTGAAGGGAGGGGAGAGGGGGAGCTGTGACATATTCTCTTGTGACTGGTGGATTCTGTGTTATCTGTACACCAATGGTGTCTCCTTTCAGTTTGACCTGCTGTTTACTGATAATGAGCACACTGCTGAAAAGCTCTCTAAACAGAACAGGAAGGTCAGACGATTATTAGGCTTAGTGGCCAAAGTGAAAACTGCAGACTTAAGAATTATTAAAAAAAATACTTAAAGTGATATGGAAATTAAGAAAAACATAACCAAAAATTCCTAAAAAATGTGTTTACATAAAATGTGAGTTAAACAATAAGTCAATTTTTGATGACACATTCCCTTTAGGCAGTTAAAAAGGTTTTTTTTTTCTATAATGACAATTTATTATTTATCCACAGGTTGGGCCCCACTGATAAGGCACTCATCACCTATGCTATAAAAAAGAAGAAAGTTTTTACTATAGGAAAAGTTTTTTGTAGCATCTTCAAAATAGAACACTATGGCAATGTGACTCTTGGAGCAAAACTGGTTGCATACCGTTGCCTTAGATCATACAAACCACTATATACGGAAATATACTGTGTGCAAATGGAACACACATTATGCCTACATTATGCCCCATTATATCATGCCTACAGGGAATCTGAAGGGTTTTTTTTAACTGTCACTGCTGAAATTAAAAATGTTTTCTAATTACAACTTCAATTCCCAAAAGTTGAGACGCAGTGTAAAATGTAAAGAAAAAAAGAATGCAAGGATTTGTTATCTCATATAGCAATTCTTCATTCACAACAAAAATAGAACCATATCGAAGTTAAAACATTTTCATTTCATTAAAAAAAAAAAAATGGGTTTTTTTTTATAGAATGAGCTTTTTTAAAGACTTTTCTAAATTACATCTGGGGTTGTTTTTTTTTGGTCAGGAAATAAAGATTTTATCCCTCTTAGAGACACAGGTTTCTCTGCCTCAACCATCTCTCTACTCCCTTTCCCTGCTCTCTCTTATCTCCATTGCTCTAAAGTGCCATTTGTCACTCAGTCGTCCATGGTGAGTCACCTCCCGCGAATTTTATTTTTAAAAAAAGACTGTGAAAAGTACTCATTTAGTAAGTAGACCTTATTAAAACCCGGACCTCCCCGGGGTTTCCCCCCATCAGCCGGGGAACTGTAAGAACCAAATGCTTAACCTGGGTCCAATCCCTGGCTGGGGGGGTATTTAAATCTGTATATTTCCCCATCCCGTGCCGTGATTTGCTTAGTTCCCGGCACGTGTTTCTGCATATTGTGTTTGGAGTTTTGGATCTGGGAAATTTTGGTTGTATTTGGGAAGGGGGAAAATCTTCCTTAAGGAGAGCACCGAACGAACGGGTGTAGAGATTTTTTTTGCCTTTTCGCACTCTATGAAGATCTGTTTCACAAGGCATATGGGAAAAAGGGCTGAGAAGCCCACCGCCCTCTGGGGATGTAATAAAACCTCAATTTGTTTTTGGGCCCATAGGTCTTGAGAAAGCAAAAAGGATTTCGCCAAGCCTTCTCTCATCTGCAACAAAGCTGTTTCGGGATTTTTGCCCCATCAGTGCAGAGCAGAGGAAAAAGGTGGGTTGGGGGGAGCATAAGTGTCAGGGGGGAAATCTCTCCTTAAGGAAGCACCGAAACGAACGGCGCTACAGATTTGTTTTGCCCTTTTTGCACTCACAAAAACTCTGCTATCACAAAGGTTTTCGGGAAAAGGGGTGAGAAGCAAGCAAGATATCTCAAAAAATTTCTAATTGTTTAACTTTTAACTTTGATAGTGTTCTTTGCTCTGTTGTAAATAAAATATGCCTATAAGATATTTTCAAGTCATTACCTTCTTGTTTTCTTTATATTTTATGCAGCGTCCCAACTTTTTCAAAGCACCACAAAGTCAGAGATAATGGTTAGTGAAAATATAGAGCCTATGGACCCAGTATTAAAAACCTGCTGGCTTTTTTTAAATGAGTGAAGCTGATATAAAACTCATTCACATACTTTCCCAGAAAAAGATTTGCTTCCAGTAAATAAAACCAGAATTATAAGTATTTGCCAAGGTATGTGAAGACTAGCATACTTTATCTGTGAATATTTCTAGAAACTAGTTTCTGTCATTCAGATTTTAGTTTAGGCTCATGGAGTTCCTGAGGAGTCCCGGTTCTGCGTGGGAAAAACAAAAACACACATAAAAAACATAAGTATTAGGGTATTTCACATGTTGTAATTGTGGGACACATTTCAGCACGTAACTGCGCTTCAATATGCCCGAAATGCACCCCACAATTACGGTAATTAATAGCTCTCTTAGAGAGCTATGATCTACGCCCATTTTCCCCAACGCGTATTGAACGGTGGGGGAAAGAAGTGACCTGTCACTTCTTCCTGTTGTTTACGCGGCAGGATGATTGTAGTTTAATGGGCTCCCTCTGGCGCTTTAGAAGTAAGCACTGGGGGTTTTGGAAGTATCAATGGCCAGCGCGTACTTTAAAAACACAGAGCCGTACTTCTAAAAACAGTACGTACGCAATAGGTGGGGTGAACATACCCTAGTAGGTAAAATTGCTAGAGCCAACATAGGCAAACACTACAATATTTCTAATGATTATAATTTCTTTATTTATCTTGCATATTAATAAAGGTATCCCCAACAAATCACGCCTAAACATCGGTGCACTTAAGTGTTCAGTCCTGGGTTACTTTAACATAAATTATACTACGTCCTGAGGAGAAAGTAATTTTGTAAAAGGGGAAGCTTTAATCACATAATGTTGTGTTTTTGAATTCAAATTTAAAATACTACAATCAGGGTACAAAACTTTAGTGTGACTGTGATCCAACATTTGTCATCCACTGAGTTGCAGATGTTCAAATCATTTACATTCTTGCTCCCCAAAACAGCAGACATCTGTGCAAATGAGCTAGTGGGAGAACAAAGATTTAAGAAATTCAGAAGAAAGAAGCCACTCCTCTAAGTGAAAATAAGTGACTTACCGCTTTAAAAACATCCCAAAATGTCAGCTGTAATTGGTGCTAATTTCCTACTAAATGAATTACAGAAACGGAACTTCACTTTCTGATTATTTATTCTTCATCTGGGTTAAACTAGTGATAAAAAGGATAGAAAATACGTTTGCAATAGGAACACTTAAAACACATTGTGCCATCAGCAAGTATAAGTATGCACTGGCCAATAAATGGCAGATGTTTTTCTTTAAATGTCTCTACACTGAAAACACATGGGCTAAGGAAAGTACTCAAAGGCATAGGCTGGAAAAGTTTAAAAAGCACGTCTACTGAGCAGTGTTGTTTACAAGCCAAATAAAAGGTCCAAATAGCAAATGATGCTCCTCCAGGATTCGGAGTGCGATACCTCCTGTGAACAAGCGGGTGTACAACAGACGTGTTGGCGAAATGATGTTTTAAAGGTAACATGGGTTATTTTGTTTTGGAGTGATGTGAAGGGCTTTCAGTTATATGCTTGGATAAGGTTTGCCTAATTCTTAACAATGTGATGACAAAAAAGTTATATTAAAAACATAAAAACTGTTTTTAGTATAACATATTCTTATGTTAAGGTATGTTTGCTAGAAATTACAAGTCAAAGCTTAAAGGGGTTTTGCCAGACGTGCCTTATTTTGCTAATAAGCAAATGTAAACAAAGCCACGCTGAGCTGAGAGAGCGGGAGACACAGCCAGAGCACAGAGCCCATGCATAAGGGATTGTGTGAAATGTTCACTCAAATAATCTTCCAGCCTCTTGAAAGCTTCTTCCATGTTCCCTGTCATCAGTTTAAAGCGGGGATTTTACTCAGAAAATCACACTACAACTAGTGGATTTTGTATACAAAACACAATATTTCTACCCGGTGCCTTGAAAGCTTCTTCAGCCCCCTCTCATAAATTTAAGAAGTGTGCTCTGCGCAAGCCCGGCCAGCAGCTCTTGTCAGGTGTATCTAATAGAAGCTTGAAGTAACTAAGGGCAGGTAAGGCAGCCTGTAGCTCTCTCAGGCTGCAATTATTGTAATCACATATATTTAGAAAAGTGATTAAATACCTATTTTGGAGGATACCACGTCAACATTACATCGTGGCAAAACCCCTTTAAGACTGCACTACTGGGATGACTTTAGTGTCATGTCTCCTGAGTTTTGCCATGTGTAGTGCTGTCCTACAAACCATCATCACCATGGACCTTATTTCTTACCTTCATCATTGTTCATAATCATATAACTTATGTTACTATTTTTAGTTTGTGACTGGATGATGGATATAGATGATGGCCCCCTAGGACAACATTGATAGAATCAAAAAGGGCATATAGTAGTAGTAGTGTAGGTTCTGACATTATCTAAGATCTGGAGTCTAGGGACGACATGTATATATTTTGGCACCCAGGCACCATTGTTTTGCACGTATTAGTAGCGTAGAATGCGCCTGAACCTATGAGCCTGTTCTACTGCGGGTCATAGATTTAGCACTTTCTAGCTACTATTCTGGCTCAGGTAAACCACTTCTAAAGTGGTCTACCTGTTCCAGCAGTAATGCACCTGGATTCGCCGATAAACAGTCATAAATGTGTAGATTTGTATGGTTGTAGTATGGCATGCCTCCAGCACGCCCCCCAATCTCAGGCGCATTACAAAGTGCCGCGGGTGCTTTTGTAATGCCCCTAATATTGGAGTGCGCCTGATTAAAAATATAGCGAACAGGGCTGCGCTAGTTTTTGGGCTGCAGCCCCGTACATACATGTCGGCCTAGGTGTTATGGTAATGAACATGAACTTACTTGATCACTGAAAGCAAGCAAAAGCTGAATAAAAAACATTCTCCAGCAGGTGGTTAGGGAGCCATAGGTGATTTTTAGTCAATTTTCCTCAGTGATAAGTCAATTGGCTACAGATAGATTTTCGTCATTACTGACACCAGAGATGTAAGGGTTTTGTTGACTGGGCATCAAAGCTAAAGCAATAGCATTGGCAGTATTATGTAAAAAAAGCACACTGATAGACTACATCATTGATAAAATAAGCCATCATATGTGTTTAAATGAATAACAACTTTATTTCAAAGCACAGCAACTTGTATCTTGCATTTTTAACAGTTCTCCCCTGTCGGCTTAATCCTGTCTGCTGGACATCCATTCTGTATCCTGTCATCTGTTTTGCCTCCTGGTCTAAGTTTGCTCACTTGTTTTGAACTTTGCCCCCTCATGTCCCTCTTGGTCCTAAGCATCTACCCCTTGTTCACGTTTTTTCTTGGACTGTTTGCATTTTTGTATGTTTTTTGGTGTTTTTTCAATAAAGCCCTTGAAAAATGTTACAGAAATCTCAGGCCTTAAAAAATGGATCCTAGAAACATAAGGCATGTCCAGGTTTTGGCTGCTGACTTGTTCAACCTGGCTGAATGTCTTAGGGCGACAACTGTGGCCTTCAGGATGGCGGGGCCGGAATTTTCGGCTGCGGATCCGGCATGCAGTACCACCTCTGCTGCGCCGGGGCCCAGGGCCGCGTCTGGTGATCGAGGGCCCAGTGCCAAGTACGCTAATCCGGGACCCAGTGCCATGTCTCCTGGTCCGGAATCAACTGTCCCGGTTGAGGGTGCAGAGGTCACTCAAAAAAAAAAAGGGGGGGGGGTTCTGTAGAGTCCTGATTAAATTATGCCTTTGATCCTGTGCTTGCTATTTAATGTGCTTTGTGCCTTCCAGCAGGGCAACAGTTACCCTGCCCTCAGCACTTATAGCTGCCGTCCATCTTTTTCCCTGGGGGAACTATTTAGCCCTGCTATTTGTTGCACTCAGAGATTCTGATGTTAGTGTTGAACTTCCTGTCTCTGGTCTTTGTGATCCTGTTTCTGTTCCTGCCTGAAGGTGACCTCTGCCTGTCGGCTGTATCCTGTCTGCTGGACATCCATACTGTATCCAGTCTTCTGGTCATCTGTTGTGCCTCTCGGCCCCAATGATCCACCCCTAGTTCACGTTTTTCTTGGACTGTTTGCATTTTTGTATGTTTTTTGGTGTCTTTTGAATGAAGCCCTTGAAAAACGTTACACATAGACTGCTATATTTCCAAAACACTGCATATCTAAAAAAGAGTACATCCTTCTCCACTATCTCTCTCTGTCACATGCACACTCATACATAATTACAGAAGCAGCTTAGAGGACATTACAGAAATTATTTGTAGGTTCACATCTCTGAACATTAGCTACAACTTAATCCCTTAGTAGAAATGTTAATCCAGTATAATTTCTGCTTCACTTAGGGATCCTGTACACAAAATAACCAAGCCACATTGACAGATATGTAGCATTGCCGTTTACTGCAAAATGCTGCAGTTTCATGACAAGTACGGGTGAATCAAACTAAATTTAAGAACAGGGGCAGAAGCTTAGACATTTATTATTAGAGTAATAACAGTAATATGGTAAAATCTGATGCAAGCTCAGAATTACACACCAAGGAATCAATCAGCCTGGAAACACAAGTAATAGAACAAGGTACGGTAAGCAGAACCAGCAATCAAGGAAGCAAACATGTGCATGTGAAATTCAATAGTAAAAGTAAAGTTCTTAAGGAGAAGAATGAATGCAGAACACAAACTTATATAAACCATGCCACCAGGAAAATCTGCAAATGATCAAGAGCTGCCCCGTCTTGGAGAGTTTAGAATTCTTCTTGCCACAGTGCATTAAGATCATACGTTTTGGTACCTTAAAAAGTATTTTAAGGGATAAATACCACTAACAGATTTCTGTTCGGTGGATTTCATTTTTATGTGCAAAGAGTATTGCTCTAGACTGCATAAGTAAGACTAATTAGATTCCTACCTGATATGGTACAATACTTCCATGTGCTGTCCCCCAACGTTTTGCTTCAATCCCTCCATTAAGATAGTTTGCAGCTATATGAGTCAAGCAAGCAACCTGCAACACAACAAAAACAATAGCTATTTAGCGCATAGAGCAAACATTAACAGCATAAAACTGTGGGACTGCTATCTAATAATAAACACAAATATATACTATTAGACATGGCCATGTTATCTAGGCATTATAGCTATTTAACATACAATGGCTTAAATGCACTGGCTATTTCACTGGTTAGTAAATTGTAATTGTGATAATTACATTACCCTAAATTGCAAGTATCTAAACCAATTGTTAAAACAGTTAAATCACACTGATTATTGTTGCTCAAATCAAGTCCTGTTTTGTTCGACATAGGTTTGACTGAACACAAATATTTTTTCTGGTCCTATCCATAATCATAACTGTAACCCTAAGTTAGGGGTATTTTAGAAGAAGTAGGGGGTTAACTTATGAGTCTACCATTGTGGCCTATCAGTACATGTAATTTCTGGTTATTATAACATTGGGTCTATGTTGAAGCAAGCGAATGTGATGTCTAATATCATTTCCAGTTACCATAACATTGGGCCTATAGTAAAGTAACCAGGAATTATGACAGATCAGACTGGAAGTTAGACCACAATGGGAGCAAAAAGTTGTGAAGAGATAGTCTCTTCTAAAATTAACTTGGCTGCATGGCCTAAGTTTGCAAAGTTGCATGTGAATAAAAGTGGAGATGTTTGGTCATAATGCACAGAAGTACATTTGGCAAAAACCAAACACAGCATATCAGCACAAACACCTCAAACCTACTTCCAGGTGGTGGAAGGATAAGGATATGATGTTGTTTTGTAGCCACAGGATGTGGGCTCTTTGGTACACATGGAAATTCATGGTAAACTCATTGACTTCAAAGTACTCTAGAGTGAAATGTGAGGCCATCTATCCAACAGCTAAAGATTGGCCAAAACTGGGTCCCACAACAGGATAATTGTAAGGGAGGAGTGGATCCGCTGGGCCAGTCGCATAGGTGATAGCTAAGAACGCCAGGAACGAGGTCTAAGTAGCCCCGGTTTTGTCACCAGAGGCCAGCCGCAAAGCGGGATGGAATGTTGCTTGCGGCGTGAGGCTACAGGTAGATACCCCTGAAGTGACTTGCTTGCGATGGCGGCCGGGGTTGTTACAGCGGGTACAGAAGCGTTAATCCGGAAGCGTAGTCGGGGAAGACAGGCAGAAGGTCAGGGCAAGGCAGCAGTGGTTCGGTAGTACAGAGACGCGGAAGACGGCAGGGCAGGCGGCAAACAAGGCAAGGTCAGGAAAAGGCTAAGCAAGCGGTTGGTACAAGGTGGATTAAGTCCAAGATGAACCCAATACTCTCTATGACAACGGAAATCACACAACAGACTGGCTGGAAGTACTGGGGGCGGGATACCTTAAATAGGACCAGCGCCCGACAATAATCAATTATCGGGAGTCATGGCCCTTTAAATTTAGAGAGCGGGCCGCGCAGCCGCGTCACTTAAGCGCGGGCAACTTGCGCGAGACGGCCGGGAAGGGCAGGCTACGGGTGAACACTGGAGCGCGGTGCTTCCCAGGTAGGAAGAGCGGCGCCCGAGGCAAGAGTGGTGAGAGTCGCGGGCCACCGCAGCCGCCGCGCCAGACCCCCTTCGAGCGGGGGATGTTGGTCGGGGTGGGCAGCGGGAGCCGCGACCCCGTGACAGTCCCCACCTTAGGTCTCCCTCTTTTTTTAGTAACCTAGAGAGGAGGTCAGGAGACTGGTTGCCAGTCTCCGGTTCCCACGACCGCTCCTCCGGCCCGAAACCCTTCCAGTCAATGAGAAAAGAAACCGCTTCCCACTCAATGTCTTCGTTGCCAATCACACTCCTTGACCAAAGATGTTTATCAGAGTTGGCCAAACCCCAGGGTGGGAGAAGGGAGGACTGGTACCGGGAGAGCATTTCAGCACCACGGCTTGAGAGAGAGACTTGGATGGAGTTCGGGAATGCGCAAGGGTTAGGAGGCAAGGGGTGCTTGTAGGACACCGGGTTTAGACGTTGCCGAGTACCTCAAAGGGACTCAACATATTTAGGACTAACTTGTAGCTTAGGCACCCTTGCAGAATATATTTGCTGGTTAGCCAAACCTTATCGCCTGGCCTCAAATAGGGGCGGAAGTCCTCGTATCTGTCGAGCCTGCTGGACTGTAGTGCGGGCAGAAGCCAGTAACAGGGCCTGTCGTTTAGTGAGCTGCCATAATAAAGCCTTGATGTCCCTTACATGGGCATCCACGGCCGGGACATGACACGATATGTGTGGTAAGCAAGGGGGAGAGGTGGGCGGGGATGTGACCAAACACGACAAAAAGGGGGTGGCCCCCGCGGAGCCCGAATCTAAAGAGTTATAGAAAACTCCGCCCAAGGAAGATGATCAGACCAGTTATCCTGTAGGGCGGACACAAAATGCCTATGGTAGGTGCCAACACTGGTGTGACCCTCTCAAAACCCTCCATTAGTCTGGGATGGTATGCGGAAGGAAAGTCTAACTGGACCTGCAATTGACACACAAGCCCGCTAAAATTAGCAATAATGGGACTCCCCCTATCATGAGACAATAAAAAATGGTTTTTAAAAAGGAGACGTGCAGACAGGAAAACGTGACAGAAAAATGTTGGGGCCATTTGAGGGGGGCAGAGGGTCGTAAACCCAGGCAGTGGGATAAAGTGGGCCATTTTGGAAAAACGGTCGGTAACAACGATGACCGTGTTTCACGAGGAGGGAGGGAGGTACGTAATGAAGGCCATGGCTACATGGCACAGGTTTTTCTGGCACAGGAGCGGCTGACTGAAGAAGACCTGCGGAGCTTGAGGCGAGGAACCTTATTACGGGCACAGGAGGTGCAGGCTTTTGCAGGCTAGAACAAAGTCCCTCATGACCTGTAGCAAGGGTATGGCCACAGTAATATTCGGGATACAAATTGAAGCGACCTTATGCAATCCTGGTGGTGCCCTGACATATGAGAAGAGTGTCCCCACTTCAGATTCTAAAGGCGCAAGGCAGGTGTACATTAAGTCTTCCCGGGGGTAGTGCTGGAGGTCCTCGGGGCAGCGTGAGAGTCGCTCCGGGGGGGACAATGTGCTGGGGAGGAGGCTCGAGACCCCTGTATCCGAGTGAGGAACGGGATTAGTGAGCATCAGCTCTGAGGTTTTTTTTAGGCAGGACCGAAAAATGTAGAGGAAAGTCAAAGGGCAAAGAATAATGACACCTAGCTTGACGGGGATTCAGGCGCTGACCGACTGAAGATATAGGAGATTCTTGTGGTTTGTGAAAATGTCAATTGGGTCGGCTAGCCCCCTCCAGAACGTGACGCCCATTCTTCAGAGCCAGCTTAAATGGCCAGTAATTCACGAAATCACCAATGGTATAGTTCTTCTCGGCAGGAGAAAATGTCTTGGGTGAAAAACAAGGTATGTAGCTACCAGGTGAGGATTCTCTGCAGGAGGACCGCACCTGCGTGCCGAATGACGAAAGCATCCACTTCGGAAACAATACGGACAGTTAGGGTGATGGACGGACAGGGACCGGAGACGAAGGCAATGTCCGCTTTGAGCCGGTTGAAGGCTTCTTGGGCTTCTGGGGGCCAGGATTTGGGAATTGGCCATTCTATAGTCAGGGCCACCAAGGGAGCCACCAGTGTTGAGAAGTGGGGGGATGATATTGCCTATAATATTCGCAAAAAACCCCACGAAAAACGTTGAATCGGCCCAAGCCAACAGGTTTTGGGGCCACAGGCAACACCAGCGGAGAGTTGGACGGATCCAGTCCGGAGACCCTAATCAGAGACGATGTACACCTTAAGAAGGTAAGCTGCACGTTAAAAGATGGCACTTTTCGGCTTGGCAAGAGCTGATGAGTGCAGTAGTCGGCTTGAGGACCTGGCGGACATGTGGCGATGTGTTTTGAGAGCAGGGGAGAAGATGAGAATATCGTCCAAGTAGACGATTTACACAGGAATAGAGTAGTGGTCCCGAAAGATCTAATTAGAACAAAGTTCTGAAATACAGCCGGGGCGGTGCAGAGACCGTATGGCCATAATCAAATACTCGAAATGGCCGTCCCGGTGTATATGACGTTTTTCCATTGTCACCTCACCTAATGCGGATTATGTTGTAGGCCCCGCGTAGATTACCAGTTTAGAAAATATTTTCGCCCCCCACGCAGGGCGGTCAAAAAGTTAGGAGATTAAGGGCAACGTGGTAGCGTTTTTTTTACGGTAATTTTATTTCAGTCCCACGTTAGTCGATGCAGGGACGGATGAGTGACACGTCCTTTTTCTCCACGAAGAGAAGCCGGCTCCAGCCGGAGTACGAGGACTTTACGGATGAATACTTTGCTGGAGGTTTCTCCTTGTACGTACTCGGACATGTGTCCTTGGTCTCGGGACGGAGAGGGGTTATCCCAGGCCATCTGGAGGAAGTACAGCCAGTTGCAGGTCAATGGGACAATCATAGGCCGTGTTGACCTGACTCTTTGGGGGGAAGAGTCTCAGACTGGCTCTCCGAATAGACATCGGCAACGTTACCAGTAGGCGGAAGGATAGACCTGGAGGAGGTTTGGCCAGGGGACGTCCGGGAGACGACTGTGAGGTGTCGCGTATTTGTTTGCGTGCTTTTAGAAAGGCAAGAGGTTGAGACAAGCGGCACCCCATACGCATGACTTCACCTGTGCTCCAAACCAAAGAGTCGGGGATGGTCCTGCGCCAAGGGAGGCCCAGAAGGATTCCTGTGGAGGATCAAGGCAGCAGGACTGTATGTTGCAAAGTCTCCTTGTGAGAGCAACAATTTGCAAGAAGTGGGGGGCCGTACGGACGGCGGATCGGATTGCGTCCTTTGAGGCACTAGCCACTGACCGAGGGAGCGTACATAGGTTTCTGCAGCGGAGTTCACCGGGAGACGATAACCTGGTCACAAGTTGCGGCTTTGAAAGTTTCCTGCCGATGCTTGAGTCGATAAAGGGAGGTGGCCTGAAAAAAGGTGCTGTCCGGGGTCAGTCACTCCATTATGTAGGGCTTAGTCAGACGCGGGATGTGAGGCCGTTCTGACACCTAGGGTTGCTCTTCCTACGAGACCGATGGTGCCGGATGTGTTATTCCCGGGCGCAGCCGGACAGTCCTGCCAATTTGAATTGGCCTGAAACCGCCACAATAGATCGCTGAGCTGCTTCAGATCGATCGCTGAGATAGTTCTCCTGGGATCAGGTGGGCTCTCTCGGACCTGGCATAGGTTCCTCTTAAGAAGGCCGTTGGTGGAGGAAGTAGAGTGATCGCTTTGGCAATCGTGGGAGCCCAAGCGAGGGAGACTCGGTCGTGGACGGACGGTTTAACGTTTGCTGGCGGAGCTCTTGTTGCCTTTCGGCGAAGCGAATTAGCATAAACGGGTGGCCTAATGGATGAGGTCATTCCACACGACAGTGGTAATCCCCGAGCGGCGAGCTAGTCCTTGATTCGCCCGAGAGGCCTTGCCAAATGTCGCACACAATGCTTCGTTGTTCCCAGTCCAGCTACGAAAGCGAGGAGTGCGATACTGCACCGATACTGACCGACTGTGGTGTGCTGACGTTTAAAGCCGGAGCAGCGTCACGGTTGCGGCAGCCGAAGAAGTGCACGGCCAGGTTCCTCGAAGACGGTGCGGAACACCCGGAGGTGTCGTTTTGGTAGGTCCGCCGTCAGAGGATTCCCTCGAGCCATAGAGGCGTTGCCCAAGCCAAGGATTCTCCAGGACAACGAGGATGATTATGTAGGGAATTAGTGCCCCATCATTTCGAGGTGGCTGGGAGCATGCTGATGAACCCTCGGCACTTCTTGGTGGTTACCATCGTTTTAGCGGTGAGGGAGTGGCAGATGCAGAGAGGTACGGTCATGAAGACGAATGCAGTTAGACTTGAGCAATGGAGTGCCGGAGCAACGGATTGCAGGTGCAGATGGCGCGGTAGAAGATGGAGGCCAGTAGAGTCGCCTGCAGGTTCTGCGCATCTTCGGCCGCATGTGGTCGATTTCGTTGACTCTGCTGAGCGGATCAGCCTGTAGTGTGTAGTGATGTCCCGGAGATTCGGCAGAGGTACCATGGCGGATGTCCATGGGCCTGTCTGTACTGTAGGGAGGAGTGGATCCGCTGGGGCCAAAGCATGGCGGATGATAGCTAAAGGTCACGCAAGGGAACGGAGTCTAAGTGCCTCTGTGTGGTTTTCAACAGAGCACGCAAGAAACGGCGGGATGGACTTGCTGCGGGCGTGAGGCTTCCAGGTCGTTACCCTGACCGTGACTTCGCTTGCGATGGCGGCCCAGAGGGTACAGCGTGGTACAGAAAGTTAATCGGAGCGTAGTTCGGGGACAGGATGAAGAAGGTCAGGGCAGCACAAGCAGAGGTCTAGTCAGAGACGGGCGGGAAGACGGGTCAGGGCTGGCGGCAAACAGGCAAAGGTCAGGAAACGTAAGCAAGCGGACTGGTACCGGGGTATTCAAGATGAACTCCATACTCTCTAAACACACGGGAAATCTCACCAACAGACTGGCAGGAAGTTAGGGGGCGGGATACTTAATAGGACAGCGACGACAATAACAATTATCGCGCGACACTGGCCTTTTAATTTTAGAGAAGCCGCGCAGTGACGGCCGGGAACATGCAAGGCAGGCGTTACTCTGGTTGTGTCGCTGGCCATGTAAGAGATGGCTGGCGCTGGAGGCAGCAGAGGGGGTGGGTAGCGGGCCACGCAGCCGCCGCGCCAGGACCCCCTGCGGAGAGGGGATGTGGTCTGCGGGGGGCAGCGGAGCCCGCGACCCCCGTGACAATAATGATCCCAAGTATACCAGCAAATCTACAACAGAATGGCTGAGAAAGAAAAAAAAACATAATGCTGCCGAGACTTCAACCCAAGTGAAATGCTGTGGCAGGACATTAAGGGGCCGTTTACACGGCACAGTACAAGTACCGGTTCGGTTTATCCAATCTCGGTTTTTGCTCTGTTTTAGTGCCGTGCATACGGCCGAGCCAGGGACGGCTTTTCTCGCAAGGTAGCGGGAGTAGAAATGCATCTGTGCCCTTCACATAGACATATTCATCTTCCGTACCGAAAACTGTCGGTAGACTTGATCATGTTCTACGTTTTAGCGAACATGCCGGCGGTCTAAAAACCGTCCGGGCAGAAAACCAGTGCAGTGGGGTCGCCTGAGCGGGTTTTCCATTGATTCCCGTTTTAAATGTTTCACCCCGGTTTGCAGACAGCTTTCAGAAACCGGAACGAACCGTTTGAAAAACCAGGAGAAAAATCCGGTGCCGTGGGACAAGGCCTAAGGAGTGAGCGTAAAGATGGAAATTGCCAGATAAATATCACATAACTGAAGCAATTTTGTAAAGAGTGGCCAGATGACTTCAAGAATGTATATAAGTGTGTCTATTGATGTCATGACAGGAAAATGATTTCTTTAAGTTAAAGATCATGTATTGCTGCTAATGGTGGAACTACAAGCTATGGATTGATTCAGTGTACTTAGTTTTTCACATATGGCTTTTCCATTTTGGCTTTATTTTTGTTATTAAAAAAAAAATTACACTGACAGCATGTTGTCGTTCATCTGAGGTCGCATTTACCTAATTTTAGGACCTCCTAAGGACTAGATTCTTATTTACTTTCTCCTGATATGTAAAACCACAGAATTTATTGCATTGTTTTGGGGTTTTTTTTAGGTCTGCTATAGTTATATATTTTTTAGACTCTTTGAGAGTATGAAAACTGTTGAGATCTAAGAATTTCTTTGTTGCCCATAGCAACCTATCAGAGATACCCTTTCATTTCATATGGTGCTCTGACAAAATGAAAGGGGAGCTGTGATTGGTTGCTATGGGCAACAAAGAAAGTTTTAGACCTAGACAGTTTTCATACATGAGGCCCTTGGTGGCCAGCAAAGTTGGCACATTTATCTGGTCTACTGCAGTCCAATGGCAAACTACACAGGACAGAGTCAAAGTCTGCATCAAAGAAGTATAATTTTTACAGCAGTAAGTGTATCATTAGGTTTTGTTCAGTTGTTGTCTTTAAGTTACAGCATACCTCCAAAAAACCTCTTAACATATGAATCCTAGGGAATCTATTCGATCCTCACCCTTAAGCTTTGCAAGCCGGTACGGACCTTCCCTGTTAGGTTCCCAGGTTACCAGTCTATAAATTAGTCATCAGTTGATGGCAAGTGAGGAATCTATAGCTAATTTAAGAACGTAGCCAAGTGTTGCCAACAGAATGGCGGTCAATTAATTGTAAGGACATGTTCACATGGCGTGTTGGATCCGAAAAACGCAGGTGCGTGTTTGGCTGCATTTTAGCTACAGCAGGAACGCACCCTATAGTTTTAAATAGGGCGTCAGCTGCGTATTTAGGATCAAGAATTGACATGAAAATTCTTTGAACGGGTCTGAAAGACGCATCAGAAAGACGCATGTAAACACGCATCGCCGATCACACGTCTGAACGCCGATGCTGGTTTTACACTGAAAGCAATGTAAAACACACTGCACATTGTTAGATGCATGTTTGGGTCAGTTTAGGGTCCGAAACACAGATCCAAACACACATCGAAAAACATATCCAACACACCGTGTGAACATACCCTAAGGGCGCGTTCACACGGCATAGGACAAATACCGGCCGGTTTGCCGGCCAATATTTGTCCTGTTTTGCGCCCGTCCCCACGGCCACGGAGGACGGCTTTTCTCCGCGATGAGCGGAGACGAGCGCTCCCCCCTCCCAGTGAGAAACACAGATTCCGTCCGAAACAGGACAGAAGATGGTGCTTCTACAATGTTTTGCCGCCGGACCGCCGGCGGCAAAACCGCCAGACGGAAAACCCGTGCAGTGGGGACTGCTGCACGGGTTTTCCATAGAGCACAATTGTGCTCATTTTCGGCCAGTTTTTCAGGCGGTCTGAAAAACCGCAAACCGGCTGAAAAACCGGCCGAAAAACCATACCATGGGGACATGCCCTAAGCTGGAGTATGAGACAGTGCAGCAGTCACAAGATAAATCAGGAGTCAGTACTAGAAAAAGAACCAAATAAATCAGGGAAAAAAACAGAGGGCAAGACAAAAGTATAATCTGGGAGCAAGGTCAAGATCAGGAGACAAAACCAGTCAATAATACAGAAAAAAAATAGTCAGGCAAGAACCATATCTTAATCTTCAAGCAAGGAGCACCAATGTTATTGGCACCAATGCTGCCAACTATGCCGAGGAGGAGAGCTTCAGGTGGAACCATCAGGACCATAGCTGAAGAATGGAATGGCATCCTTCTTCCAAGGCAACCAGACACAGCCGGTGGCTCTAGCAGCTCAAATGAACACACTGCTGGACCCACGCGAATTGAATAACTATATCAATAAAATCCTGAAAAGCAGATGAGTATTGAACGAAAATATTGCCATGATGATAGCTTGATTTCAACATTTTATACTGCATACATTTTGTATTATTATGAAAGGATGAGTAGTCTATTCCAACTCTGGCACGAATTAGCTTTGTCTGATAGGGAAATTAAAGATGAAATGTCAAGTGGTCAGACAGTAAAAACAGACATAGGTTTCGAAATAAATACCAGAAAGAGCACTAAAGATGATTTGATGCAATTTAATAACTGACTCATTCAGTATGTTATGCATCACAACAATGAGCATGCAGTTATAGCGACTTGCTGAGTCACTGGAAAGTCATAAAACATCTACATCTATTCTTTTTTCTCTTTTATTACGCTTGATATGGCTTGGAGATGACATCCATTATAACTCTATTTGCTTTTGGTTAAGGAAAATTCCCAGTATTTTACAATTAAGCTGTCTGAAATAGAAAAGGCTCTGCATTACAAGCAAGAACAAGTATATCAAGAATCCAAGTAAGGTTGGGGATGGTGACTGCCTCCATCTTGGTTTGACACTTATGACCTCTAACTGGGTACCCTTGTCTTGGCAGGAGGGCTCGAGTGCTCAGAGCCTAACATATGCAGCAAATACAGCAGAAACACAATTTAAAGAGAACCTGTCACATGGGTTATGCCCCCCTTGCTGAGGACAGCACAAGCTAGTGTCATACTGTTTCCAGCGCTGTGTCCCTTATTCTGTAAGATACTGTAGTTACTATAATTTCAAAGCGCATTTCGCCCATATTTGAGCGCAAATACATGGCTAAATGCATACCGAAATTACGCTGTGTGAACATACCCTAAGGCCTGGTTCACATATGTTCAGAGGTTCCGTTCAGAATCTCTGTTGCATGTTCCATCTGGAATGATGGAATAAATAGCGCTGCAACTGACACCACAGCAAAAAACTGACTGACCAATTGTAATCAATAGGGTCCATTGGGCGCCATGGGTGTCCACCCCTAGGATTCCATTTTCACCTTTGCAATGGAGTTTCTAAACTGTGCCTCTAATGCAGATGTGAACAAAAAGCCTAAACCTGCTGGATTCTGTGTTACCTGTCAGAAAGTTATATTTTGTAAGCAGAATTATATTTTGTGTAACCCATGCCTCTTTACAACTTACTCTCTGAGACATATCTGTTACTAACTATACCCTTTTAATCAATGGCCCCATAAACCTTCTCTTCTTAGGGCTTGTTCCCACGGCACAGGTTTTCAGTCGGTTTTACAGACGGTTTTCAAATTTGAAAAAGTCTGTAAACCGACTGTCAACCTTTTACACTGATTTAAATAGAAAATCGGTGCAGCAGTCCACACAACATGGATTTTCCACCGGATGTTTTTTGAAACTGTGGGTGTTCCTAAAAACTTACAACATTGTTCATCCTTCCACCCAGTTTTCGGGCAGAACAAGAATATGTCAGTGGTTGAGGGGGACAGGCGAATCCGCAAACTGCGGACAGAACCGTCCCCCAAAACCACGTACAAGATGTCAAAATACCGGCTGGATTCTTTAATCAGAATCCGGCCGGTATATCAACCTGCTGTGTGGACGCTCCCTTAGGCAATGTTCACATGGCTTATTGCTGACGTAATTGCGGGGACGGATTTCGCCCCGCAATTACGCCAGCTGTCGTGCAGCGGGGGCGGGGAGGGGGTCGGTCGCCCACCGGCCCCATAGACATCCATTATTCATGGCGCGTACACGCCGTAAATAATGTGCATATCACTTTCTCCCCGCCCGGCGGATTCGCCGAGCGGGTACAGGAGATGGAATCCATAGTTCTCTATGAGAACTATGGATTACCGTAATGACAGAGATGGATTTCAGCCGTACTGCAGAGCAAATATGGCACGCAGTATGGCTGAAATCAGTGCCCAAATTAGCCGTGTGAACGAGCCCTTACTGTTGTTGATTTCTAACTACAGTACCTTGCGAAAGTATTCGGCTCCCTTGAACTTTTCAACTTTTTGCCACATTTCAGGCTATAAGCAAAGATATAACATTTAAATTTTTTTGTGAAGAATCAACAACAAGTGGGATACAATTGTGAAGTGGAACGAAATTTATTGGATATTTTAAACTTTTATAGAAAAATAAAAAACTAAAAAGTGGGGCGTGCAATATTATTCAGCCCCTTTAACCATTGTTTCGTTTGGAGGTAAAAGGAAGAAGCTTGGAAGCCTAAGAACACCATCCCAACTGTGAAACAAAGGGGTGGCAGCATCATGTTGTAGGGTTGTTTTGCTGCAGGAGGGACTGGTGCACTTCACAAAATAGATGGCATCATGAGAAAAGAAGATTGTGTGGCAATACTGAAGCAACATCTCAAGACATCAACCATGAAGTTAAAGCTGGGGCAGAAATGGGTTTTCCAAATGGACAATTCGAAGCATACTGCCAAACCGCTTATAAAGTGGCTTAAGTATAACCAAGTCAATGTTTTGGAGTGGCTATCACAAAGGCCTGATCTCAATCCTATTGAAAATTTATGGCCAAAGCTGAAAAGACAGGTGCGAGAAAGGCGACCTACAAACATGGCTCAGTTACACCAGTTCTGTCAGGAGGAATGGGCCACAATTCCTACCAACTATTTTGAGAAGCTTGTGGAAGGAGATCCAAAACGTTTGACCCAAGTCATACAGTTTAAGGGCAATGCTACCAAATACTAATGAAATGTATGTAAACTTTTGACTTTGCAGAAAGTAATGAAAATGCCTTGAAAAAAATCTCTCTCATTATTAAGGCATTTGGGAAATCTAAATAATTTTGGTAATCCTAATTGACCTAAAACGGGTAAGGTTTATTCTGCTTTCATGTCATATAGTGAGAAAAACATGCAAAGGTGTCTTTTTATATAGTGTATGTAAACTTCTGGTTTCAACTGTATATGTAGTAAGGATGAATAGAATTGAATTTGCTCATGCACATTCATGTTTTTGTTTGCATGTGTTCGTTAAATGTTCTAAAGTTTTTGTCTTTTCTGTTTCTCATTAATTTTCAGCATTTCTTTAGTATGATATTGAGTGACCACTACTCATATACTTGGTAAGTTGGCAATGCCGGATCTCTAAAATTAGAGCTGATATGGAAAAAGGGGTGCCATTTTCAGAATCAGCCAAACATACTCAAAACGGTTACAACTTTTAAGGCACCAAAATGAGTGTTTCTCAGTGTTATTACACAATTTCTGTGGCAAAGGGGGAAGGAGGCAGGGTGTAATCAGGCAAAAGAAGGTGGCACTGCAGTCTTTTCTAACTGTTTAGATGTTGTTGGAATGCTGACACTAAGCATTTAAATGGCTGGGATCAGAATATTCTCTGGTCCTAGCAGCTGACAGCAGGTACAGGCTGTAAGTAACAGCGGGAACCTGCTATGTATGGTGCAGGCTCAGCATGTAAATTCACTTTATACACCTTTAGCAACAGAATAAAGTAATGTTATAGGGGTTTTGCCACAAAGTAAAATTGATGTGGGAAACTTGCAAACTAAATAATAAACATTTTCACCATTCATCATTATTAAAAATTCTGCACCGTTTTTGTTTTAGCTGCTTGTCTGCAGGGGATATGACCAGGGCTGAGAGCTCCTCACTCCTGGTCAGACATGCTCAGACATCACCTCTCCTCTCAGGCAACTACTGAGTGCTCAAACCCCAGATGCTGTCATTATACTCCTGTCCTCTGTACTCCTTAGTAATTAGTCAAACAGTGCAAATAAATAAAAAAGAAACCTCAATGATGTATGTGCATTGATAAAGAGAAAAAAAAATCCACAGGTTTGGTTCCTGCAAGGATTTGAACCTAGGACCCTTGTGCTGTGAGGTAAAAACTTTACCTCTCAGCTACTCACAATGCTTTACATAAGCAGAACTTTCTTTGACTACAGAGAGGAAAGGCATGGTGATGTCAGCCTGCTGGGTCATATGATCTGCAATTCAAACAAATCACACACGCCCCCTTCTGAGCACACAGAGCTGGATGCAAGAGGTATGAAATGAGATCATGGCAAAACCCCTTTAAGTCATTGTGTGTCAAGGAGTTAATAAGTTTAGTTCCTTAGTGAGAAGCCTATTTTACAAATATAAGGTTTTATTTTTTCAATGCTACAATTTTAACCCCTTCCTCAGGGCCGTATTTGCCACTCATGCTGCCCTAGGCGGTAAATTATAGACATTTAGCCAGTGTAGTGACATAATTATCGACAAATAAAAGCTCCACTCATAGACCAAATTGTAAGGTGTTCACATGTGCGAATAGTTATAAACTGCAAAATACTATTATCCACATATCATGTCTAAATACCAGTGCAAAACAGTGTATAAATACAGCCACAGTGCTTAAAGAGGTGTTCTTATCTTACACTTAAATGGCATATCGATCGGATATGCCATCAAAGGGTGATAGGTGAGGGTTCCAGAGTTGGGACCTACACCTGTCTTGGGAATGGGTCCATGAAAGTCTCCATTCAAAGCAGAGAACCGGTCATGCTTGCACATGACTCTCCATTCGGTTCTTTAGGATAAGTATGACCAAATACACCGCTCACCTGTATTCAGAATTCCCATAGAATAGAATGGAGAGGCATGTGCCAGTGTCATCGGCTCTCGATTCTGAATGGAGACTTTCAGGGGCCCATTCCCAAGATAGGTGTAGGATCCAACTCTGGGACATGCCTTGGACAGGAAGTAAAAGTGTTAACATGGTGACTATAAATGTCTTCATTATGCTTCCAGCTGCCATGGTAACTGATCGGTACCCAACAGTCTCGTCACGGGGGGGTCAGAGAGAGGAACACGCAGCACAGTGTTAGACACTGCAGTCACGATCGCCACAGAGTCTAAATGGTTAAACAGCAAGAATCAGAGCTGGCTCTGATCCCTGCTGTTAACAGAGGTGTCAGATGTAATAATCATCCAGCAACCACTGCGTGTGGAGCAGACTGAGTAAGTGAGCCATACTTCATACTCCCTTACCGGCATGATTATGTAAGTTTACGTCACATGTCGGTAAGGAGTTAAAGTTGATATAACTGATTTACATTATTATTATTTTTGGGAGGAATGGAAAAAAACTGTAACTCCATTGTAAGACCATATCTTTCCGCTCCAGCACTGGCCAGACTGGTAAAGTCACTCCCTTCTGTGTCTTATCAGCATCCTGTTAGGTCTGCAGAGCACATCTATGTGTTATTACGTAAAAAATAACAGTCACCAACAGCCAAATGTAGGTTTCTCTCTCTCTCGAAGCATGACAAATACAGCTCTGCAAGCTCACATTTATAGCCAGAAATCCAGCTTGGTCAGTGTCACTATTTTTTTTTTTACCACCCCTCCATCAGTAATGTCCCTGTAACAAGCACAGCTAGGAATAGGAGCTATCAGAGCTGAAATGAAACATCAGTCACTGCTGTAGACCTGCCCACAGCCTGTACATAAAGTATGAGTCTGAAGATGCTGTGAAGAGCGATAACAGCTAGATGGGACAACCCCTTTAAAGAAAAGTAGCTGTTGGATTGTGGTATGTGGTGTACAGTACAGTATACACATTGGGGCAGATTTGTTAATATTGTCTAATATTAAAACTAGATGGTCTATATCTAAGTGTATGATAAATTATGGCATGTTTAAACTGTCTAGTCTAAGATTACACTATTTATTAGTTGTTTTAGTTAATGCTATCAATTGCTCCCCATTTTTGGTGCAATATTGTAGCACATGCTGTCAAACACTAAGACAAACCCATTTTCCATTAAAACATGGCCCTTTAAAGGGATTGTCTCGGTACAAAGATTAGCTTTCAACATGTTGGGAACACTAAATGAAGACGTTTTCCAAATATTTTGATTTGTTATTTTTTTTTTGTTAAGGAGCTACATGTGATTTTATCACCTTCTGTGCTCTCTCTGGTTCCCCAAGTGACCGACCTGTGTACTTCTCCCCCCTGCTGTTTGTTCTATCTGATAACAGAGAGTGACGTCATCACACAGGTGCAGCACAGAACTCTGGACAGTGAGAGCTTGTTTGTTATCTGATCTTTCAGACAAAAAAACGTAATTACTGCTGTTAACTTTACATCAGAAGCTTCCCTGGTCCTGACAGCATGATATTTATCTAATTAGCAGAGGTCTTAATACACAGAGCTCATATGCTAATTACAGACAGCTTGACCAGGAAGTGACAGAGCAAAGCAGCATTATTTCATTCATGCATCCTATGAAACTTTGAGATGAGACAACCCCTTTAACTAAAGCCACTCCGATCGAGGTACAGAAGTGTATAAAAACTGTCTAAAACGCTTAATAAATGTGGTGTAAAGTCTGTACACCATTATTTTGGTGAAAACTGGGCCAGAATTCTGGCACAGTTGCCATAATAATTGTGCCCAACTACTTGTATTGTTAAACTTATGAATAAGGAAAGATAATTTTACATAACACATATATACATAAGGCCACATGTATGAAAACGGTCTAGGTCTAAAATTCACTTTGTTGCCCATGGCAACCAATCAGATGGCCCCTTTAATTTTTCTAGAGCACTACATGAAATGAAAGCGGAGCTGACTGGCTGCTATGGGCACCAAAGTGAATGTTAGACTTAGACAGTTTTCATACATGTGGCCCATAGAGTTTATTGATGTTATCTAGACTTGCATACTGAACTACTGAGTGTTAAAAAACTTGAGGAGTGGAATGTCTTGAAGGAATAAACCATATGGGCTTGCAAAGCAACTGTTTCCCAGCATGATATAAACAATAGGCATGCCTTTAGATCTGCATCTAATAGGTGTCTTCTCAGACAACAACAGCCCTTGAAAGGAAGTGGAATTTGAATGTGGTTATAATTATATAAAAAGGTTTATACTCTTCTGTTGTGGCTTTAGAAAAAATTCTTGGAAATGTTCATATCCTTCCTATGTTTAATTAAACCCATGTTTATCAAAAGAGCCCCATGCTTCCTTAAGTGTTAACACTTTTCCTTTGTGTTTCGTAATGACATAAAAAACGTGTAATATTAATATTATGAGCTCCTGCAGACATGTCTATGACACTACAGAGCAAAAGACAATGGCTTTGCTGTTAGAATACCCCAAGGCTATATTTCATAAAACAACCAGAATATTCATGCTGCTATACAACAACATAACCTAAAACAATATGACCGCCTGTGTATGTGAAAGAATGCTTACAATTCCAGTGCAGTTAGGCATTGCCAAACTCATTAATATTTATTTTTTTGGTCGCTACATATGGGCATCGCATTGCACAGAATTCTAATTCCGCAGAGGGTAATCCGTCAAATCTTATAGACCTTGAAAATACTAGTATGAGTAATACGTGAAAGCTGTCACTCTGTAAATAAAAACATTTATTTGCCAACAGAGTGGATGGCAAGAATGATTTCCAAGGCTGTGCGTGTGCAAAAAAGCATTCATCCGAGACAGAACAATTTGAGCAACAATTATGAGATGTGACTAGAAATGACTCATATAATTAATTCTAATTACCTTATAAAAATGCTGTAGTATTTTGACATGACTTTTTTATCCCCCAATCATATGTATTACCTTATTATGTGCATTATAGAAAATAATCTCATACTCTGCATAATATTGCCTTGTATCTTGCTGAAATTCTGGAGTTTTCATTTAACAAAAACAATAGTCTTTCATATTCTTGGTCTCAGATGTAGCAGAAGATTATGGTAAATTCTACAGAAAATCATAAAAATATAATTTTATTATAATATTTTTATTTTATTTTATTTTTGCGTGGTTTTTGGTGCTGTAATGTAGGATTTATTGATAACTTATAATCTTCTCTGGAAACTCAGTGAACCTGGTTCTCTGAATTTCCTGGCATTGGCATCGCCTTATTTGGGATACTTTCTTTATATTATGTTATTAATGTTTGTTTCTTTATCATCAATCTCAATTGAACTTCGGTGCAAGGAGAGATGTCCATGTCACGGATAAATTTCAATAAAAAAGGAAAAACCGCTGCACTCACAGAAAATTTTGTCAAAAAAACAAGACAGTGCTTTATTCCATGTCAGGCGATGTTTCGGCTCACACAAGCACAAGAGCCTTTTTCAAGCCTTGTAAGCAGTGGTTATTCCTTTATATATATATATATATATATATATATATATATATATATATATATATATATATATATATATATATATATATATATAGATATATATAGTGTATTATTGTGTCTGCACTATTTGTGGCACTTTGTGCCATTGATATTGCACTATTTTTGACACGTTATATACATGGTTTTTTTTGTGATATTATACTTTGCCAGGATTGCCAGGGTCTGTTTTTTACAGACTGTGTGATATACTTCAGTTGTTTGCTTTTTAATTGTCTCTACTTTTTCTTTTCTGGTGTTTTTTGTCCGTAATAAAGATTAACGTTTATATTTTCATTAATTTTGGTTGTGCGCCAGTCTGTGTCCTCTTTTTTCTCGTTTGCCTCTACTACATGCTTTTTCACAGTGGCAGCACCCGTTTAATTATTTATGACATCACCAGAACGGATGGCAGCTTAAGAACAGAGTTATCTCTAATGCTATGTTCACACGGCTTAAAATTGGACGTATTTCAGTCCGTAATTACGCGCCGGAGTGCGCAAATTACGGCTGGAATACGTCCTACTCATTACGGTAATCCACAATTCTCATAGAGAACTATGGCTTACGTCTCCACTCCCTGCTCGGCGAATACGCCGAGGGGGGAGATAAGTGACATGTGAATTACCAGCGGCGTATACGCGCTGCTGTTATTGCAAGTATAGGGGCCGGCGCGGGGCGGCCCCCCCACTCCCGCCCCCGCCCCCACGCCGTAATTGCGGGGCGTAATTACACCCTGCAAATAAGCTGTGTGAACCTAGCCTAACAAAGGATATTAATTACTTTTGATTGTTTACTCTGTAGCTTTCTGCACTATTGATCTTCTGCATTTCGAATCAATAACAGTTTAGCTGAACGGGAGGTTTTTGGGAGGTTTAAATTACCGTATATACTCAAGTGTAAGCCGAGTTTTTCAGCACAAAAAATGCACTAAAAAGCCGTCCTCGCCTTATACTCGAGTCACCATCTGCGTCCGGGCTCTGAAATGGCCCGGGCACTGGCGGAGATCACCTCAGCTGTATGCGACTCCTGATGACATCATGCCGCCTGTGCCGGGAAGAGGACGCATCGGAGCAGTGGGGAGAGAGGTAAGTACTTGTATTTTTTAACAAACCCTTCCTATACCTGCCTATAGGGGACATAAACCTGCCTATGAGGGGATATATACCTGTCTATAACTGCCTATACCTGCCCATGGGGGGACATATAACTGCCTGTACCTGCTATGGCGGACATATACCTACTTATACCTGTCTATGGGGGGATATATACCTGCTTATACCTGCTATGGGGGACATATACCTGCCTATGGGGGACATTAAACTGCCTATACCTGCCTATGGGGGACATATACCTACCTATACCTGCCTATGGGGGACATTAAACTGCCTATACCTACCGATGTAATTTTATTGGTATCCATTTTTAGTTTTGAAATTTACCAGTAGCCGCTACATTTTCCACCCTAGGCTTATACTCGAGTCAATTCGTTTTCACAATTTTTTGTGGCAAAAGTAAGTACGTCGGCTTATATTCATGTCGGCTTATACTCGAGTATATACAGTAAATACTGTTTCACCAAATGGTTTAAATGAAATACAGAAATTGATTTTTTATTTAATTTATTTTAGTGTATTTATTGATATATTTATTCATTTATATTAACTGTTTTTCCCTGTGGAGTAGCTATTAGGAGTTTTTAATGAGTCAATGCAGGTTTAAGGGTTTTTACCTAAGTTCCTTAACTTACAATATTCTTCCTATAGAAGAGCGTCCGTGACCCAGTTCTTTTAGCTTAACCTAGTTCATTAAGCCAGTGACCTAGTTATTACGCTATTTGGTATTCTATAACTGTACTTGCTTTATACTTAGATACAGTTTATTTTAATGTGCGGCTCGCCCCCAGCAAACAGCATTGGAAAGGGGAAAAACATTAGATCAAAGTTTTTTTCCCCCTCGCGCCATTCAATAGAAATCCACCGTGAACAGCACATTTTTTCTCCCCCCTACACCATACTACAGCACGCAGGGGGGGCGATTACCCGGCCGGGGGTTTCCCACACAGGGAATTGACAGGGGGGCGATTCAAATAATCTTGAGTGACTAGCCCCGGGCGGGCGCCTTTTTGTATTTGCAGGGAGTTATCTAAAAGGCTACATCTGTCCGTCTGCTTAATTATATTCACTACTGTTGACTTTTTTCCTGTGGAATCTTTCACTCAGCATGAAGCGGGTTAGGAAACAGGAGAGTGAATGCAATTAGCAGACTCAGATAAATGACGGGGCAGGAAAAATTAACAGCATGAATAATAATTAGGCTAGACACAGAAAAGAGCGGGAGATACGGGGGCTGCTAGTATCCTGCTTAAATCACTGCGCTGGGCCGCAGGCAGAGGAGGACAGAGAGAGAAAGGAAGGAAAGTTAAACTTACCTTGGATAAGAGCCGGAGAACAGTCATCGGGGAGAAAAGCAGGTGGGTGACTAAGGACCCGCAGCCCCGGACCACTAAAAAAATTATTAAAAAACGAAGAATTTTTTTTGACATTATTGCAAAGTCTGTTTTTGAAATCTTTTTTTTTGAATGACAATTTTTGTAGTGAGACACCCCTTTAACGGGGTTTTTTCCCCCTTGAGAAGCTATTAGGAGTTTTTTAATGATCAATGCGGGTTTTAAGGGTTTTTCCCCTAATTCCTTTAATTTAAAAAAATTTCTTCCAAAGAAGAGCGTCCGTGACCCTTTTCTTTGCTTAAACCCTAGTCCATTAACCAGTGACCTATTATTACGATTTATTCTATATCATACTTTTTTTTAAAACTTAGACTAACCCTTTTAATTTTTTATATGTATGTATGACATTTTTTTTATTTGAAATTGGCAATTTGATAGATCATGTATGAGTAATATCAGTCATATTTGTATGTGTATATTTTTATATGCAGCCTTGGTCTGGAGTTGCTTGAACGCGGTCTTTTTTAAATCTTGCCTTTATTCTTATTTAACCTGAGGAAGCAAGCCAGGAGCACTTACGAAACGCGTTGTCTGTTATTTATTACCTTTGCCCGAATAAATTACTGACACTTTCTAGTGGTTAATGCCCAGTGTCTAGTTTTATTCATTGGCATGTTAATACATTAGCGCTAGTCCCGATCGTATGCAGCAGTGTTTGCTTTGGATATATAATCTCCTGCATTCAGGTCAGAGCAATTAGAATAGCTGGGAGCTGATACGCTAATCACTGCTACAGAACCCCCCATAACCTAACCAGGAAAGTGGGGAAGTATGAATCTGAAGATGCCTGTCACTTTGCAAAACAGCATGGTGATACAACTCCTTTAAGTAACTCTTCAAACTTGGTCAAATCTCATTTAGCATAGCTATATTGCTAACAAACAAAAAAGGGAATTTCATTCATTCTCTATAATCTGATACTTTGTCAAAATGGTGAACGTAAAGCAGAGTAATCAATATCCTAAATAAATACCAAATGGATCTTCAAAAGCAAGATGGCATGACACACTTACTCTTGTATAACACAGGCAATTTTTTTCAAATGACTGATAACACTCTCCAGATGTACGCAGCAAGGTGCCCTCAGAATCTCGAGGATTATTCATAATATAGTCTGTCAGATACGTGAAAGTGTTTGGATGATTCATAAAAAACTAACAAAGGTTTGTTGACCAGAAGGGTTTGCAGCATGCATTACACAACTGTATAGGTACAAACTTGCCCAGGTTTGTAAATGTGTGAATCAGATTGTTCTGAAAATTTCTGCTGTCTTATGTATATGTATTGTCAACCTATCCACATACACCTTTATGTATATATGTTTACCATAGTTTTCTAAGAACTGGAATATGTCACTGAGTGAATTTGCTAAGAAACAAATTATAATGTACTTTTCATTTTAATTTGATATGGCTATAAAAAAGAATACCCCCAAAGAAAAAAAAACTCCAATTTAAATATGCTTATACACACACAGTTGTGTCACATTATTATGACCACTTCCCACTTTCGACATCGGCAGCACGTAGCTTATAAAGGAAGCCATATTGTGGTGAGTTGGCAGGTTGTGTATATACAGTGTCCGATAGGTTGTCTACACAGATATCCATCGTGCTTGTAATGGATAAAAGGATCAATTTATCAGAGGTGTAAAAACGGATGATTATTGGCTTTCGGGGCAAAGGTTGTGGTATTTCTGGAACTGCACAGTTTGTGAACTGTTGACGTGCTGCTGTGGTGAAAGCATATCGATAGTGGACAAATGGCGCCTTTCCAATTGAGCAACATGGAGACTGGAAAGAACTATGTGCCATTGATGCAAGAGGTGAGCGTCGTCTACAAAGGTGCACAAGCACTAACTGGCAAGGTACAGTGGAGCAGCTCACCACCAAAATCACCAAGGGGGCTACCAAACATGTGACTAAAACAGTTCAGCAAGCCCTACTGCTCCGAGCAGACAGATGGTCACTGCACCTTTGCTAACAAAGTTTCATCGGCTGAAAAGGCTTACATTTTCATGGCAGTATAGGAATTAACCTTCTGCTGACTGGCAAAGGGTTGCTTTCTCCAATGAGTCATGTTTTCTGCTTCATCAGATGGAAGGCCTTTGGCATCTCAGAAGAGAAACATCCCACACCACACCATTGCCCACACCATTTCTGGTAGAACACAACCTGGTGTGGGCATAGTTATGTTCTTGGGCCAAGAAAATTGCTAAACTGCATCATGTGAGGTCATGAATAATACAAAATGAAGTCTACCCATCTATTCAAAAGCCAAAAGGTGGATGTCCAGGCAAAATATCTTAGTCAACAAGTATTTCATCACAAGGCCTATGGTGCCACAAACACGGCAGTGGAGGTGGCTCATACGCTTCATTATAGTGAGATCACAGACATCCATGAGAGCACTCTATGACACAAATTATACAAGTTTGGAATGATGGTCTGAAAAAAGGTGAACAAGCCCTGACTTCAATATCTTCAATAACTCATTGTCTCGAGTTTGCAAAAAAGTACGAAAAGTGGACCGTAGTGGTCTGGAAGAATCAAGGGAAAAGAGGGCTAGCGGATCAAGAAATTGAACAAACTGTCAAGTTCAGTGAAGGAAGCTTTTTCAAAGCCAAAGATGTTTGATACTTGACCAGGAAGATGCTGATCTCAATGCTGAGCTCTATGTGAGTATCCTACAACATAAGTTACTTCGTACACTCGAGTACTATGGGTATGAAAAAGACAACATAATGTTCCAGCAGGATAATGACCCAAAGCATACATCGAGACTGGTGAAGAAATGGGTTAATGACAATGAAGTAGAGTTGCTGTATTGGCCTCCAAAGTCAACTACATGTACCCAAAAAAAGAATATGGGTAAAGGTAAACCCATATGATAGTAATGTCCCTTGTTAGGGCTTGTTCACATGGAGTTTTCACACCATGTTACAAGCAGGGCTGTGGAGTCGGCAAGCCGAAGCCCCGACTCCGACTCCTCAATTTCCCAAACCCCCGACTCCGACTCCCGACTCCGACTCCTAACTCCCTCATACACGGCGCATGTTTAAGTGATAACTTTACTGTAGTAAAATGGTCCCATCAGGCTGTTTATCACCTTATGATACAATAATCAAGCTATTTAGGTAGAACAGACACTGACAAGCAAAATGGTAACAATGTTTTGATCTTTTAAACACTTGTGGGTAGAGTTGAAGAAAAAGCTGTATTTGTATCCAAGTCCAGTCTGCACCAACATTGGGAATGTGTAGAAGAGACCTGGGATCAGATTTTGGTCAAGATATGCTTGAATCTGATTCAGAGCCCAGAAGGATTCAGGCAGTATTGAAAACCAAAGGTGGATTTACCAAATACTAACAAAATAATAAAAATTAAAGGGGTTGTCTCACTACATTGATTCATCTTACCTCAGTCCTGTTTTCTTGGTTTCATTTTGAATTCAGGGGCATGTTTACTGGCTTCCACTAGGCTGCAGTATAAGTAAGGTCTGTAGCTATAGCAATCAGTGCTGGCAGCCTATCAGCCGAGATCGAACAGGTCTGTAGCTATAGCGACCTGAGGAGCTGATGCAGCTCATACAAGAGGGGATATCTAGCAATAGGTAGGGCACTGTTAATGGACATATATTGCAAAGTGACTTGTTTTTACAAGATCTTTAACATAAAAAGTCATCCTTGTAGTGAGACAACCCCTATAACACTTTGATTTTTAGGAGCAAAACTGTAACTAAGCAGATGCTAAATACTTGCAAGTCAAATTCATGTATAAGATAGGCAAGATGACTGTATATAAAATTACAGTAGCCTCATGTACAAAGCTGTAGTGGATGGAGAGATATGGAGCCTGAAAGTCACAAGTTCAAAACATTGTTACCATTTTGCTTGTCAGTGTAAACTATATTTATTGGATATGACTTTACAACACAAAAAAATTGTAAATATGCAAAACACTGCGGGAACATTTGTGGAGTCTCTGAATTTGTTCTGAGAAATAGTATCGCCTCCATCAGATCCTGCATACATGATCTCACATCTGATCTCATTATTTCCAGGCTAGAGAACGGCCTCTCTACACTAACTTGGGTTGGGCGCAAAGCGGTGACCACAGGGGCAACATCTCTAACAATGTCAGGGTATAAAGGAATTGTCTCAGGCACAGTCAGTTTTGATGAATGGTTGAACGCTTCTACTTCTTTGAAAACAGGTGAAAAATTTTGCTGAAATTTGTTTGCCATGGGAGCGGAATCTTTTCCCCTGGGGCAGCGCTTTGCCTGCTCCATGTCATCAATTACACTCCTCATGTGATGAGGCTGAAGATATGAGAGCAGTAGCACTGGCCGGACCCAATTCCTCTTGCTCTTTGCATCGAACTAACTGGACCAACTAATTAGATATTTTGGGAGTCGGAGTCGGTCCATTTTATGACGACTCCGACTCAGACTCCTGCAAAATAGGCACCGACTCCAACTCCACAGCCCTGGTTACAAGCGCTTTAGGGATCCGTTTTGGGGTCCGCTCTGTCGGCCCCCAAGACGGATCTAACAAATAGCGGAGCGGCGTTCAGATGAGGGATCGCCGCTGCGTGTTTCAATCGCGCAGCTGCGCTCTGTCTTGAAAAGAATTGCATGTCAATTCTTTTCAAGACGGAGCTGAAAAGTAGCTTTATACTACTTTATAGGGAATTCGAGTTGTATTTATATTTATGATATCTATTTGTAGGGCACCTTTGTACGTTTGTTCTTGTAGAGTTTATCAGGGGTTGATAGTTAGGTTCCTGGTGGGGGGTTTTGTAGGGGTTAAGTATAGGTTTTGTTATAGGTTTAGTTTTCTATATTTTTAAATATATTAATAAAAGTTATTTTTTATCTGGTCCTAGGATTTATACTGATATTTGTAGTTTTTATTGGCCTCCAGTCCACAACCCTCAACCCTATTGAACACTTCTGGGTAAAGTTGTATAAAAAGCTGTTTTTGTACCCAAGTGAATCGACCAGAAAGCACTAACATTGAGAACGTGCACCTGGGATCAGATTTCAGTCGAGACATACTTGAATCTGATCGAGAGCAGAAGGATTCAGGCAGTGTTGAAAGCCAAAGGTGGATTTACCAAATGCTAACAAAATAATAAAAATAACAATTTAGATTTTTAGAAGCAAAACAGTAACAATGCAGTTACATGATACTAAATGTTTGCAAGTCAAAATTAGATATGAGATAGTCCAGAAGAATTCCTACAAAATGATGGTAGTTTCATATTCAAAACTGTAGTGGATGGTAAGATATGTTACAGACACTGTTACTCTTTTTTGATATACATATATATATATAGTGTAAAAAATACAGAAAGCTGCAGCACCTCCAAAGAAAATGAGAAAAAATGGGCGCAATGCGGAATAAGACCTCCGTCCAAAAAAGGTCAATTTAGATAAAGAAAATCCGCTGCCCTTACAAAAAATTAGGGAAAAAGAACAGTGCTTTATTGCATGTCTAACGGCAATAAAAAAAAAAAAGTGAGCACTGAGCTTAGAGTGTCACTGAGTGTCATCAGCGGGTTGCAACAGAGATACAGAGAGACTGGAAGAGTCACAGATGAAGTGGACGTGCTTTGGCTCCATCACACACCGATGACCACTTCATTGTAAACAATTCCGTATGGAACCAGATGATGAATGACATACAACTCCAGGCACATTTAACCCCTTAACTCCCAGGCCTAAAAAGTAGTTAATGACCAGAAAGTTTTTTTAGTTTTTGCCTCCTTGCGTTTCAACAGTTGTAACTTTTTTATTTTTTCAATGATGCAGTTGTATGAGGACTCTTTTTATTCGAGACAAGTTGTACTTTATGGGGAAATATGTTAAGTTCACTTATAAATAATTGCAGAATTTTATTTTTTTTTTTTAAATTTTTGGGGTTTTTTTACATTTTTTTTACACTGTTCATATTTCACACATAATAACTTGTTAGATTAATTCTACAGGTTATTACGGTCGTGTGGATATCTAATATGTGTAGGCTTTTTTAGTGTGTTTAATTTATGCACAATTATTTTTTATTAAATATTTATTTTTATTTTATTTATTTATTATATTTTTTTTACACTTTTTATGTGTTTTTTTTTACATTTTTTTTTAATCCCCTGAAGGGAAAACTATTTTAAATTTTTTTTTATTTATTTTTTTACACTTAGTAATATATTAGCATATTCATATATGCTAATACATTATAATCTGTGTCAGTCTGACACAGGCAGTGTTCAGGACGGCACACAGTCTGTCCTGGTCACTGGCTTGTTACACAGACAGCTCTGGGGCCACTCTAGGTCCCCAGGGATGACTGTGCAGCCGTTCCCCGAGCTCTGTCGGGTGACCGGGTGTTCCGATCACCCGACAGAGCAGGAGAACCCTTTGATTGCGCTGTGGTAATGCACCGCCGCAATCAAAGGGTTAAAGCACTGGGTTGCGGAGTTTTCCTCCGCTCCCCGATGCTCGTAGGAAATGCTCTGGGATCAGGGCTGTGTAGTACAGCCCCGATCTCAGCGCTGCTGCGGCGCCGGGTGCCGCAAACCCCAGGAGTCTACAGCGACGCCAAAAGACGTCGCTGTAGACGAATGACCCGCACCAGCTGACGCCAAAAGTCAGTGGGCGGTCGTTAAGGGGTTAAGGGAGGTGAAAGTCATCCAAGTGTTACCTCAGACCATTCATAGCCGTTTACAGAAGAGGGTTTGCAAATACAAAACTATTTTCCATAATCTCTTTAAGGAAGCACTACCATAATGCAGGGGTCCCCATTTAGGAACGCCTTTTCTAAACCAGAGCATAGAGTTACTACACACAGGACAAACTATTTCGGGCTATGCTTATGACCATCATACGCCAAACTAAATGACCTTCTATTTAAATTATTACAACATTTTTTTCAGTAAGCATAACACAGTAGATAACAAAGAGAAGACAACACAACTGAAATGTGATAACAATAGAAAAAATTGACAGATTTAGCAATTTGCACAAAAAAAACTTGTCAGAAAAGGCTGTGGCTTATCAGAAAGTAGCATGGCCTGTATGGCAACATCGTACACCAAAATATTGTTGCAATCCTTGGCATAAATTTATGCCAACTAATAGATAATTTAAAATCAGTCAGCAGTATCTATCGATACTACCAAGCAAACTGAGCCACAGTGATAAATCTGGTGCATTTTTAGACTGTTTACCCTAAGTTTACAATGTCTAAGCATTAGTCAAGTTTAGTAAATCTGCCCCAATGTACAAGGGAAAACAGTACAATTATTGTCCAAATAGACTGGACTTCAGGTAATGAACTATAGGTAATCAAAGTACATTTACAATGCTTTAATTATCTTATATAAAATTATTATCATTACAAAAAAATACAATTAACCTTAACCACTCACTCATTTTACATTTTGTAATATTAGCACAGCATTTATTGATGGTATCCAGTTCTTTTCACATATTTAGTACCCCCACTGAATGTGCAGGAAGCATCTAAGATTCACATCAAGCATCCATTAAAATTGTAATTGTGTTTATAGACGCTTTTGTGACGTACCCAAGAGACATCTTTAACAAGTGTCCATCTCATTTGTTTTTCTTAAATCTTTATTGGATCAAGAGTTACATGTGTCACAAATTGAAAGTCACATGTGACTAGATTTATCCTTGTAGGTTTGCTTATATTGCTGTTAGGACTATGTAATGCAATGCAGCACATGCTGGAATACTTCAATCATATATTGAATTACACAGCATATTTAATTAGATTCAGATAGCACTAGAATCAAGTCAATGCTTTTATCTCTAACCTTTTCCAAGTCTCCTTTTGTTTGCGGGACAAACTGTGATGTTCTGTTTAATTTCCAGGTTCTCAGCCAAGCCAGCATCGCTCTGCTCTGTACTGACGAGGGGCAAACACCCCGAAACGGCTGTCTACAGATGAGTGATGCTGGCTTGGCTAAATATCCCTTTTGCTTTCCCAAGACCCAGTGGGTCAAAAGCAAATTGAGGATTTGTTATATCCAAAAGAGGGCGCTTGAGCTTCTCAGCTCCTTTTCTCATAATGCCTTGTGATATGCAGATGCTTTGTGGGGTGCAAAAGGTAATTTCGAATCTCCACACGCCCATATGGCGTTCTCCCTAAGGAGAGATCTTCCCTTTCTGAGCCACTCATTGCCTTCCACTCACCCAAGCCAGCATTTCTCTGCTCTGTAATGACGAGGGGCAACCCCCCGCCCCTCCCCCCCACCCTGAAACGGCTGTCTACAGATGAGAGATACTGGCTTGGCTAAATACCCCTTTTGATTTCCAAAGACCCAATGGGTCAAAAGCAAATTGAGGATTTGTTACATCCAATAGAGGGTGCTTGAGATTCTCATCTCCTTTCCCATAATGCCTTGTGATATGCAGGTTTACAGTAATGCAAAATAAAGTTAGAACAAAATCTTATTGTGGAAAGTACAGTACTGTGCAAAAGTTTTAGGCACAAAATGCTTCAAAGTAAGAATCTATTCAGAAATAGAAGTGATGTACTCTATTTTTATCAATTATCAAAATGCAAAGTACGTAAACAAAAGAGTTATTAAATCAATATTTGTTGTGACCACACTACCTCCAAAACAACATCAATTCTTCTAGGTTCACTTGCACACAGGTTTTGAAGGAACTCAGCAAGGAGGTTGTTGCAAACACCCTGAATAAGTAACCTCAGATCTTCTGTGGATGTAGGCTTGCTCATATCTGTTCATGTTATTTGAGACAGACTAAATATTGTTAACATAAGGGCCATGTCATCACCCAAGGTTCCAAAGTTAAAGGGTGATCACACCAAATATTGATTTGATTTAATTTCTTTTTTGTTAATTCGCTTTGTTTTTTGCTAATTTTTAAAAATAAACTGTGAACGGTATTTCTGAAAACATTCTTACTTTCCAGCATTTTTCCCATACCTGCCTAAAACTTTTGCATAGTACTATTTCTGACCATCTTCAGTTAAGACGTTTAATTACATGCTTACCTATTTGTAAGCAACTCATCCAGGTTAATTTGATCAAAAGAAACAAGAAAATGTAATCAGAGCAGAGGACTTTAATCCTTCATGTATGACTATTTAGATGTGCACTGACCTCCAGGTTCTAAGAACAATTATCTAAATTACAAATACCAATGTTTTATAAATATTAGGTGGTGTTCCCACAGTGTATTTGCGGGGCGTAATTCTGTATAATGCGCCAAAAGTATGACGCAGATGCGGTAAAATCACAGTACTCATTGAGTGCTATAATTTCACAGCGTACTCCCCAGTGTGTACTGTGCGTCTGGAGAAAGAAGTGACATGTCACTTTCCAGGGAAAGTGAGGCTGAATGGGGTGAGGACAGAGCACTGTGGGAAGTACACGCTGGCCAGCGAGTACTTCTTATAGGAGGCGTATAATGGCGCACACAGGTACGTGTGAGCCTGCCCTTAAAGAGGAACAAAAATACCTACATTGGCCATCAGTTGACAGAGCAGCAACTAAGCAGCTTTAAAGGGAACCTGTCACATAGGTGATGCCCCCCTTGTTGAGGACAGCACAAGCTAGTGACAGACATGCTGTTCCCAGCGCTGCGCCCCTTATTCTGTAAGATACTGTAGTTTTAGAGCATTTAATGCTCAAATCTTATTCATGAGCAGGTGTTAGCCCCGCCCACCAATGACTAGCCCCGCCTACTGACAGTTATTCACATGGTTCTATCTAGTCAAAGTAATAGGTTTATCAGTTGAGGTGGGTGGGGCCAGCCTCAGGTGGGCGGGGTTTGAAAAAAAACTGACTTTTTTCATTACTCTTTTCTGGCTGAAAACTGGAGATTTGAGCATTAATTACTCTAAAACTGCAGCATCTTACAGAATAAGGGACACAGCACTGGAAACAGCAAGTCTGTCACTAGCTTGTGCTGTCGCATAAACTATGTGACAGGTTCTCTTTAAGGCCTTCAAGATGGGGTGATGATTTTACAGTTGATGACGCCCGGACAGGCAAAGGCAAATTGCTCAAATGGATTCCACCAGGAGAAAAAGAGAGAATGTCCAGCGTGCACCCGTGTGCTTCAGTAGAATATGGTTCCAAACTTCAAAGATTTACATCAGCACAAAATTTAATACTTTATACTTACTAAAACTCGTACTGAAACATGGAAAAGTGCTATGTGCTGAATGACAACAAAACACTTTGTCCCATTATTTCCATCATTATTATAAAACATATGGTAAATTAAACATTGTATTAGTACTCTTCCAGCCAAACAGTTATCTGTTAAAAATAGGCAAAAGACTGATTTCATGAGGGACATTTAAGAGTAGGTATGCAATCACATATGAGAGAAAAAGAACAATAGGTGCTTTGATGCAAATATCTTTTGTAGATGACCCATTATATTTCATTACACTTTTATTACTATATTCAGTCTGGTGCCCAACCCTTAGCAGCTAAATACACCTGTAAAAATAACAGAAATAAAGAAAACATTAATTTACCTGTGAAGAAAGTAGGTTGCAGTCAATGTGCATTCCTTTTCCAGTTTTAGTCCTTTGTAGTAAACCAGCCATTATGGCTCCATGAGCATATAGTCCTGTTGCAAGGTCAGTCATAGCTACACCAGGACGTACAGGATCTCCATCCTAAAAATCAACCATTTCTATTAAATTGTACAATGTTAACAATTTTTAGATAGCACCAATACATTCTGCAGCACGCACAAAATCAGACATTACATAGTAACAAACTAAGTAACATCTAAAACCAAAGACATCATGGCATCCAAATCACCGGCGTAATTGCGGCCATACTGTACGCGCCGCAATTACGCCGTGTGAACATAGCCTAAGGGTACAGCCACACGGTAAGCGTTTCAGTAGGCTTTTCAGACGATTTCTAAAACCATGTGAAAACCAACTGTCAACCATCCCCATAGACTTTAATAGAAAATCCACCCACTAGTCTACACTGCATGGTTCTACTGGGTGGATTTTCATACCACCGGCATTCAGAAAAACTCGGAACATGCACAATCTTGTGCACATTTTTCAGGCACAAGCTGTGCTATTCAATGATTAGGGGAACAAGCGAATCCGCAAACTGCGGAAAGAACCGTCCCCCGTAACCACTGAAAAGACAATAAAATACCAAGCGGATTCTTAAATCCGTGGCCTAAGAGGAGATAAATCATAAAAATAAGTACACAAAAGAGTGGATGATCCTGTCACCAAGTCAGTATCTGTATAGATATGAAGTGCATATGAGTGCATAGAGTATATGACGAATTGGGTGATAAAAGGAAGGGAAGCCGATTAAGGATTGTGCCAGGCCTACCCAAGAAGATCTGTTTTTGGATCATGCTTAAAACTATGAATGGACTTCCGGTTCCGGCGCCGCGATGTCTTGGAGCAAGTAGCGGAGGCTCCAACACCCCGCACTCCCTCACGGCGCATACAGCGGGACCCGCAGCATGTGAAGCGCACCGGCGGAAAAGCGGACGCGCCGGGGGAAAATGGGCCGAAACAGACAGAGGTGGTTGGGGGCGTTTCCGGGAAGGGGCGGGGAAAATTTAACTGCAGGGGCGCTGAGAGGGGCAGGAGCAGGGCATGGGCCCCCCAATTTGGGTGAGGGGGAAGGATGTGAAAACCCTTTAACAGCTAAACAAGACACAGCCCCTTGGGGGCGACAGTGGGACCCTTTTTTCCTCTGACCCTGAGGCCACTCAGAAGGTTTAGGCAGAAAGCCCTTTTGGACTTTCACCCCTAATCCCACGGGACCCCTGCAGGCTAATTGCTCCATGTTATGTGCTACATCCCTTCACCCCTTAGGGAAAGTGCTCCCCCAAAAATTTAAACCCGCGCAGGCTGCGTGTTCCAATACATATGGAAAAATACCTTGTTGTATAATAGTTTTTTTTAAAAACAGATTGAGCTTTAATGCTGTTTTTCCGGGAAAATAAAACAAAAAAGAAAATACCCGGGGGTTTTGATTTTATTTCCTTTCCCTTTAATTCTGTTTGGATTAATGTGCATTATCTACTGCTCCTTTGGGACGTCCCCACTTCAAAATAAACCCCGGGGTGTTTTAATCTACATGTCCCCTTAAAGTTAAATGCCCCAAATTTCTGGGGGAAAAGGGTCTGTTTAAAAAAACGGCGTGCACATAAAAAACCCAAAAAGGCTGAAAATGGCCCCAATCTAGTGAAAAAACCGGGAAAACTGACATTTTTGTTTATAGAATTTTCCCAAATTTTTGCTTTCCTGAGTCTGATTCCCCAAAAACCATGAACTTTGCTATCTCAGATTTTTAAAAAAAATTCAGTAGGGTTTGGGAAAGGGGTTTTACTACCCAAACCCTACGGGGTTTCCCCTTTAACTAATACTTTTGGGGCCCTAAACATTAAAGGAACTAAAAGGGAAACTGTTGCTAAAAGGTTTGAAAGGGGGTAAGGGGAATTGCTAAAGGAACGGATTTTAAACAATGAAAAAAGAATCGAAGTTTTTCATTTTCAATTACGGGGAGTGGCTAAAGATAAAAAGGGAAAAAATAAAAACCCTGAAAAAGTTGTTTTAAACCGGGAAAAAACAGGTCGGGGGGAAGGAAAAACCCTTTAAATTTTAATTGGGGGTTTGGGGCTCTACCCGGGTTGCTGATTTATTGAACTTATGGGGAAAAATGAAATCCCCAAATATCGGGGCATTCTCGAAAAGGGAAAGGGTGGGGGTGAGCCCCAGAATGGGTTTTGGGAGGGAAAAAGGGTTTTGGAGGCGGGGGGAAAAGGACATTCTTTTTAATGACCCAGACCTGCTATAGGGCAAATATTTGGTTTAAATTTCCGGATAAAAGGCAGAAATCCTGTCGGCATATAGAGCGAAAAGTTCAGGGGGGGGAAAACTACATGGGATTTAAAAACCCTGTTATTTGCAGATTTTTCCCCCGGCGGAGGTATCACCCCGGAAAAGAAATTTGGGGCAATCTGTTCAGAAATTTACAAAACCCAAAGGAATTTTTTCTTCATGTACCCTGCAAACTCTGAAAGGATTTTCCCAACGAGGGAAACCCCCTTTTTTTTTTTCAAGTTTTCCCAATCGGAGTGGATGGATTTTGGGGTCTCCAGGTTGTTCAAAGGTTGTTGGACAAAGTAAAGGCGGCGGATCGGGTTTAAAAACCCCCGGGTTTCCGGGCCCGGAGGGGTGAGAAGAGGCAAAAGTTGGTTCCAAAATTCAAAAGGGTTCCTTGAGAGCCATTTTTATGATTTTTCCCCGAACAAAGGACGAGATACTTTCGGGGGTGACGGGCTCTATGGTTCCCTGTTTGATATATTGTTTTTTGGGAATTGATAGTTGATGGTTTTTAAAAAAAGGTTTAAATCTATTTCAGGTTATTGATCTATGACTGCTCTGTAGTGGGGCCCTTTGGGCATGATAATCTGTGTTTTTAAAAACTGGTGTTTACTTGTATGTTTGGAATTTTAAATTTGGGTCCGGGGAAAAGAAAGGCCTATAGAACCTAGATCCCCGGGGGTTTTTGTCGGGGGGGGTTTGGGAAAAGTGAGGTGAGGGGTTACCCTACGTCGCGGAAAAAAAAGGGAAGTCTCATAACACTTTGTTCTTTGAAAAGGGCTAGGGCCCTTCTGTATTTTTAAAAGTTTTGTGCAATTTTTTTTGGTTGGGTTTGGGGGGGGAAAAGGGTTTTGGGGGGGGTTTGCCACAGCCTTTAAACCCCTTTGATTTTAACTATAATTTTTGGGGAGTCATTTCTTTTGGAAAAAGGGTGAAGGGGCTAGGGGCACCTCATAAGAAAATGAGGTTTTCTTAAAAATTTTAAAAAAGCGTCTAAAGGCGGATCTTGTTTCTTTTTTCAGGAAACCCCCACCGGGAGGAAAACCGAATTTTTCCCGGCATAAAAAAAGCTAAGGGGGTGGGCGGGGTTTTTATGGGCTTACCGGCTAAGGATCGAAAGCGGGGGTTTCTTTTAACATTGATAATTTTAAAAAATTGAAAAATATCAATTTTTAGACCAATTCAGTGATGATCCAAGGGGCGGGAGAGCATCGATTTAATCTCAGAACCAGGGGGAAAACCCAAAAACTTTTTATAAAGTTAGGGTTTAAAATGGGGAATAAATTTCGGGATTCCTGGGGAAAGTTATCCGTACTCTTGTGAAAAAACGAAATGGGAAAAAAGTTTGGGGGGAGGTTTTTTTTAAACCACATTTTAAAAATTAGTCGAGGAGGACGGAAGAGCCCTAAAAAAATGGGGGAAATACTCAAAGGGAAGACACTCCAATTTTTGTCATTTTCTTAGAGAAGACAGAATTGGTTGACCCCCTGGAGTATTTGAATTCCGGGGGGGGTGGGCGAATTTACATTCTTTTCCCCGGGTTTACACGACTCTTGGCTCGTATCGACACTGCTTTTTTTCCCCTTCCCTCTGAGGGGCTAGAGCCCGGGTACAAATTTGGGGAACATCTTTGGGTTTCGGACCATGCCCGGTAGTTTTGTCATTGGGGTTGTGCCCAAACCTGGGGGAGAAACCGGCCCATTATTTGGAGTTTCCCCAAACTATCTGGGGTAACCCCTTGATTTTCCCATTTTTTTAACGGGAAAAAATTTGGTGGTTAGCTTCAAACTGCAAAGGCATTTCCCTGAGGGGGTCGTTTTCTAAATTTCCCAAAATGTGAGTAATTTTTAAAAAGGGGGCACCCGTCGGGGCCCTTAGAAAAATTTAGTGCGTTTCCTCCCGGGGGGGGCCTATGGCCCCCTTCAAGATAAATGTGATAAAAGGGCCAAACGGGCGTGGCGGGGGCCGCAAAACCCCAAAATACGGCTTTTAAAATGGGAAAAAAAAAAAAAAATTTAAATTCTGGTAGCAGAGGGAAAAAAAATTTTCCCGATAGGGGAAAACAAATGGGGGGAAATTGCTTTGCTCGGCTTGCCAGGGGGTTTCCGAGGCCGGGGAATATTTCCCCCTTTTAAAGGATCGTCGGGGTTCCAAAAGACATACCCTAGGGACCCCAATCAGTTTTTATTCAGAAAATTTTTACAAAACGTTTTACACTAGAAAATAAAAAAAAAAATTTAATATATGGGGAATTTTTTTGATTATTTCTAGGGGGTTTTCCGGATGCCCATACTTTCGGAAAATAGATAGGACCCAAAACCTTTAAATTTCGGTTGTTTTCCCTGGGGATAAACTGACCAGGGGCAATTTAAGGCTTTTAAAAAAAATAATAAAGCCCCTGGGGGGGACGGCCCTGATGGCGAATTTTATAAAATTTTACGGGGATCAGATCACCCCTGACTACTTGTCCCAAATTTTAATAGTTACTTACCCAAAGGGGGGACCATACCAGACTATGAACACGGGATACCCTTAAAAATGCTCCCAAAGCCCGATAAAGACCCCGTTTACTGGCGGCCTCTTATAGGCCTTCCTCTGTTCCCAAAGTGGATTTTAAAATAAACTTTAAAAAAATTTGGGGAGAGGGGTTGCCCCCAATATTTCCAAAACTCATCTCCCCATTACAGGTTGGATTCGTTTCCCAAAGGCCCGGTGGAAGGGCACTAATTTTTCCTTTGGGGGGCCTTACAGTTTTGACCCAAAATTTAAAAAATTTAAACCGCAGTTACACCCCCCCCCCCCAGCGTTTTTGTTATTGACGCAGAAAAAGCGTTTTTTAAAATGTTTTTTTGGGAGGGGTTGGGTTTTACAAAGTTCTGGCCATGATGGGATTTTGGGGGGAAACATTTTTGGTTTTCTTTTTAAAACTCTGTTTTTTAATTTTCCCCTAAGCGAGGAAAATTTTCACCCCGGTTTTTTTTCACCCGTTTTTGCCTCGGGAAGTACCGCGTTTAGGGTTTTTTCCATTATCCCCCCCTTTTTTTTTAACAAACCCCTAAGAACCTTTTGGGTTTGGGCCATTGAAAAGGAAAGAAAGTTTCCCGGGAATTAACCCCGGCACACAAGGGCTTTTCCAAAACAGCTACTTTCCCCAAATTTCCCCCCAAAAACCCCTGAGAAAAAACCTCACCTCCAATTAATTTTTCTTTTGCCCCGATTTTAAAAATATTGCAAATTTAAACCCGGTTTTCCCCCCTCGCCCTCACCCAAACAGGGGGAAAAATTTCCCCCATTTTCAAAATCCATCCCGGGCCCACAAAACCCGAAATTTTCCCAAAACCCCCAACTTTCTTTGTCCCCCTCAAAACCCCCTTTTCCCCCAAAACCCTTTCCCCCAGCAAAGAAAGGCCCCTTTTCATCCTTCCCTACCCAGAAAGATTCAAAACCTTTATTTAGAGAAAGCTTCAGCCCGGCCCCTTCCCCACCACCCCCTCTACCCTGGGTGCCCCCTGGGGGTTCCCCTTTAATTTGCTTCCCCCACCGGGGGCCAAAAAAAAAAAACCTTTTATTTAACATTCCCCTCCTTTTCCTTAAAATTTTTTCCAAAAAATTCCCCCCATTCCCAACTTTTCCCTTTTTTAATCTTAACCCAATTTTTCCACCCTTTTCCTTAAAAAAACCCCCAAAAAACCCAAAATGGGTTTAAATCTTCCAAAAACCATACAGCCCTCTTCCCCTTTCCCCCCAAACCTAAAACAATAAAAATCCTCCCGGGACCCTTTCCCCTTCTCCCCTTTTAAAACACTGCCTAAATTCATTCCAATTCCCCTAAAAAAAATATTTTCCATTACAAAACCCCCCCTTCCCCCTTCCCCTTTGGTTTCCCCCCCAACCCCCATTAAGCCCCCATTCCTCACCCCCGGCCCCCTTTTGGCCCCCCCTTTCCCCAAAACCCCCCCCAGCAGCACCCCTCCATCTTCACCGTCCTCCCCCCCCGCCCAACCCCTTCCCCGCCCCAAATCCCCCCTTCCCCCCGGGCCCCCTACAATCCCGGGTTTCCGAACCCCCCCCCAAACCCTTACCCCAAAAAACCCCCCCAAAACCCAAAACCCCCCATGGGAAAAAAAACCCCCTCCCCATAACCCTAAACCCACACCCTCCCCCCTGTGCCCCCCTCCCCTTGGGGCCCCGTTCCCTTGCCCCCCTTTTAAAACTGTCGAACCCTTCCCTCCTTTCCCACAAATTTCCCCTCCTCCCCCGGCATTCCCCGGGCTTGGTCTTTTTTCCCGGGGTCTCCTCGTTCCCCCAATGTCGGGACCCTTTCAGCGTTCTCTCTTTTTCCCCCTCCCCTCCTTTCCCCCGGCCCTCCCCTTGTTGGTTGGGCCCCAAGGGTCCGGGCCTGGGGCCCCCTATTTCTCTATCTACACCCTCGGCCTCGGTCAAACTCCCTAGCCCCCTGGGGTTTCCCTTACCACCTTATGCTGACGTTAAACCCCAAATCTACTTTTCGGCCCGTTTTCACTTCCCCCACTCTTCCCCGGGTCCCTGAATGTCTGTCCCTCCATTTTCCTCCCTTCTTTCATCACGGGCTCCTTTAAAAATAAATGTGGAGAAAAAAAGAATCATTTTCTTTCCACCGTCCAACTTACCCCGCCCCCTGATTTCTCTTTTACAGTCAACGGCCCCCTTTTCACCCATTTCCCCCAAGTCCGCCCGCCTTGGGTAATCCTTGACTTTTTTGCTTTATCTTTCAAAACCCCACATCCAAACCCTCACCTCTGCTTTCCACCTCCAACCCGAAAAACATCTCTCGCATTCCCCTATTCCTGGCATGACACACAAAAAAAACTCCGTCCATGCCCTTTTCATCTCCCGCCCAGATTAAATGCAACATCCTTTCAGTGGCCCCCCAAACTAGACCCTCGCTCCCCCCCAACCAAACCTTAAAATTGCCCGCCCGCTTATTTTCCCCCTCTTTCGCTTCCCTCTGGGTTCCCCCTGCCAATCCCCTTTACTGGCTTTTTTAAATTTCCCGCGAATTTTATTTCCCAAACTAGGGAACTTCGACCTAAAAAGGCTCTCCCTTGGGCCCTCTTCCTTTTCATTCTTGCCCTAACTTCCAAAATTTTTCCCCCCCCCACTCTCCGCCCCTCACGGCCCCTTTTCCTCTGGCTTTTCCCCTTATCAAACCCTTCACAAACCGTCTCCCAAGACTTTCTCCCGTGCTTCACCCACAAATCTGGAACTCACCCGCCCCAAAAAATCAGGGCTTCTTTCCACTCTGCCAGCTTCAAAAGCAAAACCCGAAAACCCCCTTTTTTTCGGCTTGCCTATAACCTTCACTAAACTTGTCACTACTTCCCCCCACAGCATTTTCTGCCCCTCACTCCTGTTCTTTACCCCCCGTTGTAGATTGTAAGGCCCTCGGGGGGTAGGGTTTCCCCTCTCCCCCTGTCGTGCCCCTTGTCAAAAAAACACTGTCTCGTTTTGACGTAATTTTACTTTTATGTAACCCCCCTCGAATGGGACGGGGCCCTGGAATAATGGCGCTTTAAAAAAAAAATAATTTAAAAATAATAATAATAATTTAAAGGGTTTGGGGAAACAGGGCCCTTAAAAGATCCTTTTCCTGACAACATTCTTAGTTTATGTCGATCCAGTTTAAAGGGGAAATGGGGGGCCCATATTCAAACTTATTAGAAAAATTTTGGGAGGTCTTCAGACTTTTAAAAAATTTAAAAAGTCCAAAAATGAATACTGGATATTTCCCCTACAGGAGTCCTATTGAAAATTGGTTTGGGGGGCATCAATTTTCCGGGGGAGGGTTGCTGATTCTTTAAAATAAAATATTTGGGGATTTCCAATGTTGGGAAAAATCCAGGAACCCCTATATAAAAATAAAATTATACCCCCATTTTTAAAATTTTAAAATAGAAAAAGAATTTTTAAGAAGTGGGGAAAAATCTCACCCCTTCCTTGTAGGCAGAGTTAACTTGATAAAAATGGAAGCTTCCCAAAAATTTCTTATTTCCTCATGCAAACTATACCGCTTTTTGCTGAAGCAACCCAAAAGTCAAAAAAAATTTTAAAAAAAATTTTTTTTTTTTTTTTGTATGGGGCCCTAAGCGTCACCCGAAAAGCCTGGCTACCTTGATGCTCTCGAGAGACAGAGGTGGGATTAAGGGCTTCCCCGATGTTAGGGAAAAAAAACAATCTGGGTTGGGATACTCCGACATGTCATTTGATTGGGGTTAGAATTCAAAAATTTTTTTTTCAAAATTTTGGAAAATGGGTTTGGGGGGGGCTGTCCGCTCCCGTGGAATCTGAAAAAGCTTGTTTATACAGGGGGTTTTCGTCCCTCCCCGGGGGCCCCCTTAGAAAATTTTAAATTAAAAAAAAATTTCAATTGCTTGTGGAAGGCACCAAGAAGCTGAGGGGCCTCTCCTTTTTGTGCTCGAAACACAAGCATCTTTGGGGGCATCCTGAATTTTTACAAGGCCGGGGAATCCAGAATTCGGGAGCTGGTTAAGGGGTGGGGTCAGACAGGTTAAACATTTAGTTCCATGTGTCGGACAAATAGATTCCTGACCTCTCAGGAACTACAAGAGACGGTAAGGAATCACTCAAGATGATTTTGAGTTTTGCCAGATTTCGAGTTTCCTTCAGAAGCGTTTGAGGAATTATAGAAAAAGAATTCCAGAGTAAATATTTGATGCTTTATAGATATTCCACCTCGTAAAAATTCGCTCTCGATACTCTATAAGGTCCTTAGAAGTACCGTGCATTTGAAAATAATGAATTCCTCAATTTAGGAGATTGCCCGGAAATATTGAGGATGATGAGCTGCCTGTTAAGATTATGAAGGTTGGGAGCTGTAAGTGAAATTTGTACCCAAGTGAGTCTGGAGGGAATCTCAATATAAAAGCTTGATAATCATGCGATTTAAATGGCTTTATATCCCCCCACACCCGAGAAGCCCTACAGATTGGTGGCTTGCCCTAACTGTTCCATGCTAAAACGGATCCTGTTTTCACGGGCTTGGGTCTCCCAAAATCACACGAGTATTGGGAACGTGTGAGAACTTTGCTAATAACTCGCCGAATTTAGAAGCTGGAATATGCGCCCTACCTCCCATGCTTTTCCATGTAACTCAGAGGGAACTGAATTTTCCTTTTGTTAAGTTCAAATTTATCTCTGATAGCCAAGAGAATGGCCTGCTGGTCTCTCTGGATCAAACAAACTTCCTTCCATTGATATTGATACAGACCAAGTCAGCATTTTTCAAATCACAGCGAACGCACAGGAGTAGAAAGTAATAAAGAGGACCTCTCAAAGAAGTTTTTTAAGAACTGGAGAAGCTTTAATGAAAATTTCTTTCCAAACGAGAAAATGAATAAGAGCACCATGCTCCCATTAAAAGACATCACTGTTACATGCACAAGAACTAGCTGATGACATAGGGACTTCTCAGAAAATTAAAATAGGATTATAGACAATAATAATTGGGTTCTACACCAGACGTTGAAATGTGTTTCTCGGTGACCGAGGACGAAACAAGATTGAAATTCTCTTATCATATGCGAAATATTATTAACTTAGACTTAGTATCACTGAAAGGGCTGTGGTAACGGTGGGGGTGGGGTATGTTTAGGCTTTGTATCCTCTGTCAGCACAAACTTGATTGACAATAAAAATTGTTTCAACAAAAAAAAACTATGAATGAGGGGGATGCAATCTGATTGCAAGGGGAAATGCATTCTGAATAACTGGTGCAGCACAAGAAAAATTTTAGCGTAGTTAACTTAACATGCAGAATGTCGAGAACCATGTTAATGAGAGTGATGAGATGTAGGGAGGCGCAGCACTATGAAAAGGTTTGTTGGTAAAAGTGATAAGCTTTAACTTTATTCTCTACTGAATTGGCAACCAGTGCAGTGACTGACACAGAGTAAGCATCAGAAAAACCCGCTGGACAAAATAGAGCCTGCTGCAGTATACATGACAGAATATTAACCAGAGATAAGTTTGGAGAAGGAAGATCAAGTACAAAGTTTACAGTAATTAACATAAAAATAAAGAATAGTATAATATAAAATTTTGTTCTTTCCACAGTGAAAAAAAGGTTGGATTCTAGAGATGCTTTTGAGATGCATGTCTGAAAAACTGCCGGGCGGAAAACCGGGGCAGTGGGGACTGCTGCTCGGGTTTTCCGTAGAGCCCCTGTAAAAGTTTTGTCACCGAATTGCAACAGTTTATTTCCAAAACCAAAACCCTGAAAAACCGGTTGAAAACCTGTGCCGTGGGGACAATATGACATGAAGTGCAAGCCAGCCAACTGATCCCGCATAGAGTGCAATGCACGGATGCACAGTCCAAGAAAACGGCACAAATGTCACAGCTATTTGTAGATATCCACGCACTGCACAGATAATAACTGGATAAAATATCACAAAAATTATTGTGTCATAATATAAAAAAAAATACTTTCTAAAAAGCACTCACCAGTATTATTTACCATAGTAGAACAGTCACAGAGGGAAAAAATCTCACGCGTTTCGGGCATCACAGACAATATGCCCCTTATCTCATAGCAGCTGACATAAAAGACGTGTTTAATTTATACATATAGAAAAACCACTGCACATGTGGGCTAAATAATCACTAAATGCCTACCTCGCCATGATGCCGGAACCAACCATGTCCGCATGCCAAACATAAGCAAACATTGCAAAGGGCAGCCGGAAGCAATGCCTTTGCTTGTTCACACGGGGTAATTTCGGACGACAGACGGCCCCAAATTTGGCCAGGGGCTTTGGGGGTTGTGCAATACGCACTACTCCCCCGCGCGGAGGGGGGGGGCGGCAGCCCCGGCCCCATTGACATCATTCTCGTGGCGCTATTCGCCGCAAGTAATTGACTGTCACCTTTTCTCCCCCCGCGTACAATTCTTTCATTGTACAAGCGGGGGGAGGGGGTGTAACCATAGTTCTCTATGAGAACTATGAATTACCATAATTTCGGTGCGCATCTCGCCCGTATTAGAGCACAAATACGCGGCGAAATGCATGCCGAAATTACCCCGTGTAAACATACCCTTAGAGTGTAAAGTACGGAAACAAGATTGTAAGAGGTAGATAAGAGAATTAGCAGAGAGATAGCTGGTGTTTAAAGATAAACTGGAGGGTAGAGACACAGGATCGGTCCACAGCATGATGACACACTGTTTAAAAGAGAAGGGGAATGTGCTAGAAAAAATGTTAGTTCAAACTGAATAGTTAGATGAGTAATGATGGCTGAGAAGCAAGACTAGATAAGGTGCAACTGAACAAGATTAGTGAACAGTAAATTGCACAGCTCCCTACTAGTTGCTGAGACAATACAGTTCCTGGTTATTCCGAGTTGGGTGCCCAGGTCCATCCCCAGGACACAGGTAGAAGCGGGTTCCTGATATCCAAACAACGTTACTAAGATACCAAGGCAGAAGGAGAGTGGGGCCTGGGGACTTATTTTTCTGTTGTTGGGTCAAATGACGAAAGTGAACTGGAGGAAATGTGAAAGAGGATCAATGCAACTTGGGAATTGTGATATAACATATTGCCAGATATTGTGAATTTTAAGCTTGAAATAAGTAGGCAGGCCTTCAGCACAGAGGTTTGTGTTAGGCACCTGCACTTTGAGCCTAAGGATTGAGTAGGAAATATTAAAGGGGTTGTCTATTTTATTGAAAAATAAAATTACTGGGTACTGCTGCCCAAACTAAAAAAAACAAAACATACTCCTCCCCACCTCTGAACCAGCACTAGCTCTGTGGAGTCTCATCCCACTCTTCTCCTTCTGTCTCCAGCAGACTGGGATGTCACCACTCCAGCTTGCTGGCTGCAAACAGCAATCTCGTGCCACCACCTTTCACCACCGTTCGAAAGTGAACAGCTCTCAACAGTGATGTAAGGCAGTGGCATGTGATCGCTGCAGTTAATCCATGGCTGCAGCAGTTATATCCTGTTCGGCCAGAGACAGAAAGAAAGAAACAGAAAGACCAAAAAGAGACGCTGGAGAGCAAGCACTGGAATGGAGGAGAGAAGGTGGATAAGTATGTTTTTTTTTTGTTTGTTTTTTATTATTATTTGGGCGGTAGTACCTTATTATTTCATTTTAAAATAAGCATTTTGGGTTATTAGATAATGTGGGTATTAGGGATATAATTAGGGTAATATGGCCTACTTGATGAGGTAAAGGGCAATATAGTAAGGTTTTAGAATGCATCTGTAAAGCATCAGATCTGCTATCATTTTTCATATTGCTCACTGATGTTGGACATACCTAAAACATTAGGTATTTTTGCATTTGTGCAATTTCCCCATGCATTATACTGCGGCTTTTCTGCACGCTGGTGTGAACAGGTGTTAAGTTGGTGTGCACTTTTTTATCATCTAATTGTTCCCCTAGCAGTGGGGTATGTGAGCTTTTGCTCTGCAATCAGCTGCACCTGTCAATGTTTCCCAATTAGCATAAAGGCCAGAGTTGCCAGCTTCTGGGTTCAGTTTAGTCTAGCAATTGAGCTGTGAACATGGTCCAAAAAATTGTGGTGTTTTTGAGTAAGTAATGTCCCATTTTTTGTACATACCTAAAACACCACTACAGAAAATAAGTTCCAGGCGTCTGACAAGGATGTCAATGTCTTTGTCTGGAGGTTCAGGATGCTTTTGAGAGTTTCATTGTCTTTTTTTTAACAACCAGATTAAGACAGAAGGGAGAGGAGATTGGGGACAATGAAGAATGTAAAGCGTCTATAAATTGCCGAGTGTTGATTGTGTGTAGATTTCTGTTTGAGTAACAGGTAGGAGTGTTCTGAGGAGTCTGAGAATTTGTGATGGCAAAGGAGAGAAGACTGATGAGAAGACAGGGAACAAAGTTAATAAAGTTAGAAACTGAGCAGAGCCAAACGAAGACCATATAAAGTCAAATTATATCCTTGTGCATGGGAGAATGAATACATTATAAGCAAAAAAATTAGACACCGATGGGGAGAATGGGGATGTTAAAATCATCCAAAATGAGTGCTGATATTTCACTAAACTGTGCAGGGAGGTGAAAGGGTGAACTGTGACTATCTCCTCTTGTGACTCGTGGATCCTGTGTTATCTATTCACACTGGTGTCTCCTTTCAGTTTGACCCTGCTTGTGTTCATAATGAGCAGGCAACTGAGAATCTTTTTCTACAGAACAGGAAGTGTCAGACTATTATTAGGCTTAGTAGCCAAAGCGAAAACTGCAGGACTTAAGAATTATTAAAAAATATTGAAAGTGATATGGAAAATTTTAAAAAATAACCAAAAACTCTTAAAAAATGTGATGAACATAATAATGTGAGTTAAACAATAAGTCATTTTTGATGACACATTCCCTTTAATGTTTCAATTTTCCATTGATATAGCCACATGATGGCTTGTCTTCTACAGGACAATTTCTATTTTTAATGGCACCAATTTTGACTATATATTACTTATTGATTAACATTTATTAAAAGGGTTTTGCCACGAAGTAAAATTGATGTGGGAAACGTGCAAACTAAATAATAAACATTTTCACCATTCATCATTATTAAAAATTCTGGACCGTTTTTGTTTTAGCTGCTCCTTTAGTGATCCATTGTTTACAGCTCATCTGTAGCTCATCTGAGAGCTCCTCACTCCTGGTCAGACATACTAAGACATCACTTCTCCTCTCAGGCAACTACTGAATGTTCAAACCCCAGGTGCTGTCATTCTACTCCTGTCCTCTACCCCTTAGTAATTAGTCAAACAGTGCATATAAATTAAAAAAAGAAACCTCAATGAGGTATGTGCTTTGATAAAGAGAAAAAAAATCCACAGGTTTGGTTCCTGCAGGGATTTGAACCTAGGACCCTTGTGCTGTGAGGTAAAAACTTTACCTCTGAGCTACTCACAGCTTTGTACATAAACAGACCTTTCTTTGGCTAGAGAGAGGAAAGGCCTGGTGATGTCATCCTGCTGGGTCAAATGATATGCAATGAAAACGCCCCCTTCTGAACACATAGAGCTGAAAAGGTGGATACAGAACGTATGAAATGAGATCGTGGCAAAACCCCTTTAACTTTTTTTGAGAGGACTAGAACAAAAAACAGCAATTTAATTTTTTTTTGCATTTAAATTCACCCCATTCACCATTTATTAAAGAATACTGGGGTAACTTTATTCTATGGTTTAGTACAACTATGCAATAATACAATAATTTCACATTTATACAGTTTTTTAATTTTTCTTTCCCTTTCGCACAACAAAAACACTTTATAAGTAACTTTCTTTTTTAGCGTCTTCACAGTCAAAGACCTAACTTTTTTTTTTTTCTTTGATGGAGGCATGTTTGGACTTTTTTTGCACCATGAATTTTATTTTTTACTTGTACCATTTTCAGGTACATTTTTTATGTTTTTTGGAAACAAGATGAGCAAAAAATAGTATTTTTATACTGTTCACCATGTGAGATGAAGTTTTACTGTGTGGGTGATTACGTTTGCAAAATCACCAATTCCATACGTTTTTAATTTTTTTACATTGATAGGGATTTTGTAAGGGAAAAATGGAAAAAAAATTATTTGGAATTTTTTATGTATTTTATTAACTTTTTCTTTTTTTTAGTATTTTTTTGTTCCACTAGAAAACTTAAACATGCAATCTTTTGATTGCTCATATGACACACTGCTTACTTATATAGTACATTATATTATGCCTGTCAGTGTACAACCACCTTGCATCCTTTTTGGTGGTACCTCTGGCAGGACCTATAAAAGCATACACAGAAGACAGAGCTGGGTGTCTTCATTTGAGCCAGGTCTACCATATACCACAACTCTTCAGCGACCTGTGAGCACATCGAAGGGGATGCTAATGGGGTGATAGCAGGAGCCCCATACATCAAAAACCACTTAGATGTCATGTTAAGTATTCAATTTAAGGGGTTAAACAGCTCAGATCTGAGGTTTCTCCAACCCAAGCCATTGGAAGAGTGTTTATTTCTGCCCTGCCAACAAAAGAATTATTGTGGTCCTTCAGGGACTAAAAAGGAAATCCGAAAGACCGTTAACAAAGTGATCCAGAAACTGGTGTGGTGGGCTCAGGGGCTGTAGACAACTGCTAAGCTAACAATGTAGAAATGTTACCTCGGGTCCTGTGATATGCATCAGTCCAGACATTGCACATGCAACGGCATCGTATCCTGCTCTTTTAAACAACGGACCAGTCTGGCCATAACCTGCATGTACGAAAAAAACCTGAATGTAATTGCGTAAATAGTTATTCATTAATTATAAAAATCTGCTTGTATACATATTACCTGTGATTCTAACTTAAAGGGAACCTGTCACATATGTTATCCCCCTTGCTGAGGGCAGCACAAGCTAGTGACAGATATGCTGTTTCCAGCACGGTGTCCCTTATTCTGTAAGATGCTGTAGTTTTCGTGTATTTAATGCTCAAATCTGCAGTTTTCAGCCAGAAGAGTCATTCGAAGAGTCAGTTTTTTTCAAACCCGGCCAATCGGAGGCTAGCCCCGCCCACCTCAACTATCAAACCCATTACTTTTAATAAGTAGAAACATGTGAATAACTGTAAGTGGACGGGGCTACCCTTTGGTGGGCGGGGCTACCACCTGCTCATGAATAAGATTTGAGCATTAAATGCTCTTAAACTACAACATCTTACAGAATAAGGGACACAGTGCTGGAAACAGCATGTCTGACACTAGCTTGTGCTGCCCTCAGCAAGGGAGGCATAAACTATGTGACAGGTTCCCTTTAAATTGCTTTGTTCATTATTATAAAATGCATTCGGATTTTACCTATTTTTTTATTCCTACTTTACTTTACTTTTAATACACCACTTTGGTGAATTTATAATGGCAGAGCTGAGACGTCTGAAGGTGGAATGATCTTCCTCCATTTACTACATTATGAACTACCAATAACTTTCTGCAATCTCTTGGAAGGCAATGCAGTAGTTCTATTTTTTTCTTCTCTCATGTTGTACATGCACATTTTACAAAGAATGTAGCTGCACAGACAAACCATGACAGCTGTCTTCATAACCATCCTTTAAAGGGCTTGTCAGCTTTGAAAATCCTTTTTTATTAGAAGATAAGATTATAACATAAGATGACATAAGATGATAACACTGTGTCCTGTGCTAGGACCTCCATCTGGAAAGCTTGGCAGCAAGTGATAAGTTTTCCTTAAGTCCATAAACAAAACAAGGCTCAGTTTGGGCTCGTTCACACGGCTTATTTCGCAACGGATTTACAGCCGTATTTACGATAGTAAATCCATTGCGAAATCAGTTACAAACAAGTAACAGGCCGTTTTACATTGATTTTAATGGGAAATACGTGTCGTCGTTTAGACGACACGTATTTCCGTGCCGGATTGAGGCCGCGTATTGCGGCCGCAATCCGTCCGGAAAAATAATTAGCATGTCACTTATTTCCGGACGGATTCACCCCATATATGAATGGGGATTGTGAATTTGTTGGGAAATCCGTGCCAAATACGTGCCACACTTAGTGACACTTATTTGCCACTGATTTCGGAACGTATTTACGATCGGAAATCCGACGTAAATATGTTCTGAAATAAGCCGTGTGAACAATACCTAAAAGTGCAAATTTACTTTTTTTAAACATTTTTCCAGCTTTCTTTGTTCCAAATAACTTCAGCTTATCACATGCAACAATGTATTCCACAAGCATTTGGAAAGCCTGTGGTTTCAAGTCCTCAGAACTCAGGCCTTTTCCCCACAGAATTTTTTTTCAGACATTTTTCGTTTTTGAAAACCGACTGCAATCCGGCTGACAAACTTTTACATGAACCTTAATGGAAAATCCATGCAGCGGTCCCCACTGCACGGATTTTCTGCCCGGCGGTTATTCAGCCCACCGGTGATCCAAAAAACATAGAACATGTTCATTCCTCCGACTGGTTTTCGGAAGGAAGATGAACATGTCTTTGTGAAAGGGGAGGGCTTTTCTCCGCTAACCGCGGATAAACCAACCGGTATTTGTCCTGTGCCGTGTATACGGCCCCTAAGGCTATGTTCACACGGCATAATTGCGGGGCGTAATTACACTCCGCAATTTCGCCATGTGTTTTGGAGCTCGCACCTCATAGACATTCATTACTAGCGGCGCATATTCGCCGCTAGTAATTCACATGTCACTTATCTCCCCCCGCGGCGTATTGTCCGAGTGGGGAGAGGAGGCGTAATCCATAGTTCTCTATCAGAACTGTGGATTACCGTAATGACTTGTACGTATCTTGCCCCGTATTGAGTGCAGTACGGCGTGAAATACAGGGCAAAATACGTCCCAATTTAAGCCGTGTGAACATAGTCTTAGGTTACTCACAGTCCATATGAGATCGGTGGCTGGTCGACATTAGATATAATAAGGCTGTAGACATGTTCGCCATAACAGTCCTGTGGATGCACGAAGAAGGAAGCAGACAGCTTTCGAAACATCCACAGGACGGTTCTGGTGAGCAGCGAACATGTCTACAGCCTTATATTATCTAATGTCAAGCAGCCACCAATCTCATATGGACTGTGAGTAACCTCAGAGTTCTGAGGACTTGACATTACAGACTTTCCAAATGCTCGTGGAATACATTCTTACATATGATAAGCTGAAGTTATTTTGTAACCAAGGAAGCTGGAAAAATGTTTTAGAAAAGTAAATTTGCACTTTCACTAAACTGAGCCTCGTTTTGTTTATGGATGGACATGATATATGGGCTAGAGAAAGCCTCTTATACGAGTGCTGTCTGATGTGTCTTAACTATTGATTGGCCAAAGGATTGTAATAATTAAATATCAAGTATTCCTTCAGTGTCACGGCAGGGGAAATGAATTGCTGTATTATACAGTTGTTATTAATACCAATAGACCGTCCAAGTAATGCATGGACATCCTAGATCAGGCATCCTCAAACTGCGGTTCTCCAGCTGTTGGGAAACTACAACTCCCATCATGCATTTATATAATCTATAACAGTGGGAATTATGGGAATTGTAGTTTCCCAACAGCTGGAGGGCCGCAGTTTGAGGATGCCTGTCCTAGATCCTCTATAGCATAAAATGATGTTGCTGCTCTCCACTATAGTTAATATATAGGCGTACTGAAGGTCAGGACTCCACTCTATTAACTTAGAATTCCATAACAGGTTCGAGCTAAAAACCTGACTCTAATAAGTTTTTTATGTCAAGTTCACTTACTTGAAAATTACAGGTGGCTGGACTGTTGACAGATTTATGGAATTTGCACAAGTAAAACATATTACAGTTCTATTTTGTAGTAAAAATTAAACTGAAACTGATTTTGATGCTAAACAAATGCGACTCTATCAACTTGGCCCTTTACAACAGTCCCAGTGTGGCCCTACAACGTGTACAAACATCTGCCCTATGAGGTAGATTTATCTTTTAGATTTCTTCTATAAAGTTCTGTCTTATGTTGGCTGCAGACACGACTGTGGGTCAAAAGTTATAAACTTTATAAAGATTTATTTTTAGCTTAGCTAAACATTTATGTTATTTTACTAAGCTGTGTGAGACCACTTATGGCAAAGAAAATAGGATCACACAGGTTAGAGTCCAAATTTTTGGATCTTTGTGTATTATCTAGAAACATAAGAGTCTAGCTTTAGTCATTATGAATAAATAATAGATTTTAGACAAACTTCACTGACATTTTCTGTGCAATGTTTCCTTTTGATTGACAGCTGAACCTGTACAACCCTGCATAAGTGTAAAAATCTCAATGTGAACACGACTGGATACGATGAGGTAGATACTGATGACTTGCAGGTGACAAATTCTGAAGGAGTAGCTCATGCTTCGTGATGCTAATGTTAGTGGTACAAATAATAGAACAAAGCAGTTATTCCAAGGAGGAACATTTGTTATTAGATCTTGCCAAGTCATGCCTAGAGCGCCTTGTAAATAAATATCCAGAGTCCAAAAAGCTTGCCAAATCTCATACACATAAAACAGCGAATTGTTAAAAGGAAGCATGCAAGTCTACTCTATATGCTGAAAATGTATGGATCTGGATGATTTCCTATGTTTGTTTGTGTTTCATTTATAAAAAAAATATAATACTCATCTAAGTGAGGAAAGAAAATATCAAAAATAACACTATTAAAGCAAAAAAAGACAAAAAGGTAGCAAACACATCCAAACACAAATGAAACAGACACTGATGCAAGCTGTTGTGGCTGCAGTACAAAAAGAAAAGTGTACAGCAAGAAAAATAAAAACAGTATTACCTAGCAGACACTTATACCAATGCAGGTCTGTACTGTACATTTTAATCAAAATTTGAATACCCGCCTAACGTGTCAAAGTAAGCTCATTAGGTGGATCCCTATTTAGGGTTGCCTCTCCTAGGGCCAAAGCCGTCATTGCATTCAGAGCAAAAGGCTCAATCACGCTGATTAAAATGACCTAACACATATGGGAGGAGTACATGGCTAAGGGTGCTTTCACACAGCGCAGTTTGGGTGCAGTTTTAACTGCACTCCAATTAAACTGCCTTTATTACCATATATAATATATGGAATATTGTGTACAGTTTTGGGCACCAGTGCGCAGGAAAGACATTGTAGAGCTTGAACAGGTACAAAGGCGGGCAACAAAAATAATAAAAGGACTTGGTGGACTACAGTACACAGAAAGATTGGCAAGATTAGGGTTATTTAGTTTAGAGAAAAGACGGCTTCGGGGGACATAATAAATATGTTTAAATATATTAAGGGCCAATATAGAGATCTCGCTAAAGATTTATTTATACCTAGGACTGTATCTAGAACAAGGGGGCATCCTCTACATCTTGAGGAAAGAAAGTTTCTACATAAACATAGAAAGGGATTCTTTACTGTTAGAGCAGTGAGACTGTGGAACTCTCTGCCAGAGGAAATTGTCATGGTGAATTCACTAACAGAGTTCAAGAAGGGTCGGGATGCATTTCTGGAGAGTAATAATATAACAAGTTATAGTGACTAACACTTTAGCAACACTTTAATAAATGGGCTGAACTGGATGGACGTCTGTCTTTTTTCGGCCTGACAAACTATGTAACTATGTAACCAGCAAACTTCTTTCCGTTGTCTAAATTGTTCCGAAAGGTGTTTCAAGTAAGTAATCAACGACTGTGTTTGAAGTCTTGTGGATACAATCACACTAATTGATTACTCACTTTCCAAACAGTTTAGAGAAGTGAAAGAAGCTTGCTGGTAATAAAGGCAGATAATTGGAGTGTAGTTAAAACTGCACCAAAACTGCGCTGTGAAAGCACCCTAAAAGAGAGGCAGCCAGTCTTTCTGAACTATGAAAAAAAGACAAAAAACAGCCAGCACTGGTGGACAAAACCCTTAGCAAATTCACATGGGCTGGCAAGAAGGCGAGAATCGCCAAGTCGGTACTGATAAGGGGCAGGCAGGAGGGCGGCCTAGCATACCCGGACAAAAAGCATATTATTTGGCGTCAATAGCAGCACGAGTGTTTGATTTTTACCATCACAGATCCACAAAACTGTGGGTACGATTAGAGGAAGATATATATAATGCCCCCTTGGCCAATCTGCCGTGGTTGCCCCGAGCCGCTTTCCCATTGCGACTGATGCGGACGCTCCCATGGGTGGCGAGTCACACGTTTCTGGCTTGGTATCCTCGGAGGCCCACTAACACCAATAACTGGGAACCCCTCACTGGGAACACGTTGGCCCTCTATCCCGACGACTGATGACAGGGGTGGGAGAGCATTAAGGTTCTCTGACGTTCTTACCTCACAGGGATTGAGACCCATGGCAGAGATGAGGGAATTACTCCCCCTCCTCCCTGTGCCCTGGTTTAGATACCTACAACTCCTGCATTACTACGCTTCTAATAAACTTGTCTTGAAACTTCACAGACCCCTAACTCCCCTGGAAACAATGCTCTCCGACAGCTCATCTGGAAGTCATTTGATCTCCAAGCTATATAAACTGATCATATCCTCTATGTCGGGGTCTGGGCCCACTTATAGGGATGGCTGGGAGAGGGAACTCGGAAGATCCATTTCCGAGGAGGACTGGCGGAAAGCCAACATATTGGCCTATAAATCCATCGTACCTTGTAGACTGCAGGAACTCCACTTCAAAATACTCTCCCGCTGGTACAGGGTACCCACACTCTTACATAGGATTTCCCCCCAGGTTCCTAACGTCTGTTGGAGATGCGAAACAGCGGTAGGATCTATGTCCCACATTTGGTGGTCATGCCCATCGTTGCAGGTCTTCTGGGGGAAAGTTTTGCAGATCATTGAAGTAGTGACGGGAATCAAACTGCAGAGTGACCCTATGGTGGTTCTGCTACAGATTATCCCTATGTCCCTTCAAATTCTTCAGGGTCATCTACTTGTTTTTATGTTGAGTGCCGTGAAGGCCCTGATACCGAGGCTGTGGAGAACGACTGCAACACCTTCCATAGCAGAATGGTATAAGGAGATATCCCATATCCAACAGATGGAAGAGATGCATGCGAACCGCAACCAACTGACTGACAAGTACATAGCTACGTGGGCGGAGTGGGCGACTTTTTGTGGCTCAGAGGCATATGCCGGATTTATTGACTCTTAAAGGGTAGAGCGACCGTACCCGATGGTCTTGGCCATCTGCTGGGTCTTTTGAGCTATTTCTGGGGCGTGCGACGATGGATGTCAGCTCTTGCTCTTCCTCTCAGTGAATATTTATACTTTTGGCCCTCTCCTCGCTCCTTAGTCTGGCTCTAGTTTCTGGGTTGAGGTTATGATGTTAGAACATTAATATTTATAGGAATGATTTCCAATGGCTTTACCTGCTTGGTGTAAAAGGGCAATTGTTGTGACTCGCAGGGTTTATCCCTGCTCTTCAACAACAAGACTTTGCTCCTCTTTCTCAGATCAACAACACATGCAATGTAGCTCCCCTGTTTTCCTCTGCCTTGTTTGCAGCTTTCACTTACTGTTGCTACATGCATGATATTCATACGCCATGTGTATTGATGATTTTTATGCTTAAAATGACCAGATTTCTACCTTATTTTATACCAACTGTCGATATATCAGTATGCTGTTTTGTACTTACTATTTGACTACTTAATAAAAGCTTGGAATATAAAAAAAAAAACAAAAAACAGCCAGCACATCTAAACATAAATGACACAAACACCAGCTCAAGCTTTGTGGTTCAGTGATAAAAGCAAACTTTACAACAAGAAAATAAACAGCAGCACTGAGCAGGCACTAAAACACATACAAGCATTGAATTTATGTAACAATTTAAACTGCACTATTGGTATCTTATTTATATATACAAAATAGTTTTTGGTGCACATTTTGATCAAATGTGTCTCACCTGCTGTGTCAATGTTTGTATAGGTTTTAGAACATACTGTCATTGTAAATTTTCCTTTAAGTGTGTAGACTGATAAAATGTTAACAATCATAGTACACCAATAATTAGCATCATGTTAACTAGAAATGGTAACAGTATTACAGCTATCATACATACATGAATTTAGTTTGGTGGAACATACTGAAGAATGAATATGCTGTGCAAGGGTTAATGATAATTTTATTCAGGGACAGTCAATTTTTACTAGTGATAAACAATACTTTTACCATTGATCATTTTGTGCATTAGTAATAATGGACTATTAGGGCGAGATGTATGAACGGGGCTGCGGCAGAAGTCTGGTGTTTTTTCAGCCCGACATCTAGCGCAGCCCCGTTCGCTATATTTTTAAATCGTTCGCACGCCAATATCAGGCAGGACACACTAGAACCATATAAAGCTACAGATTTATAGCTTCAGTATGGCAAATCCAGGCATATTACTGCTGGAACAGGTAAACCACTTTCAAAGTGGTTTACCTGAGCTAGAATTGTCATTACTGCGCTAGAATTTGCCTGATTTATGACCCACAGTAGACCGGGTTCATAAATTCAGGTGCATTCTACACTATTCTTATGCGCTTAAAAATTGCCATCCAAGTGCCACAAATCATACATGTTGCCCTTAGTGTTTAAACATAGTTTTGCGAGGACATTTTAGCCAGAGTCCACGCTGCTCTTAAAACAGAATCCACAGAATCAAGCCCTCTATCTCAAATCCACACAAATTTACAGTCTTCCTGAAAATATTAAATAATAATTAAATAAATAATAATTATAATGATTTTAAGTGATTTGTTTGTGTTTGATCGTTTTTGTTAGTTTTTTTAATTTATTTTTTTGCTTGCTTTTTTTTGCATAATATAATTGCTATGTCTAAAAAGATCATTACTATACATTTTGATTTTAATTTTAGTGTCCAAAAGAAATAGCCTAAATGCATAAATTTATCATGATAAGCAATTAAAATATATTGAAAAAAAACTGTGTAGTTTACACATATATATACTGGGTAAAGCAAATAATTTTCCTAATATTTCTTCTAAAGAAAACAACCCTAAAATAATCATCATGAGGCATACATTTGCATATGCCACCAAAGTACTAATGACACAGCAGCACCATCTACTGCTGATTCAGGGAAATAAATGGTATGAATAGTACTCTACTGCTTTACAGGTTATTGCCCAGTTAAATGCTAACTGCAAGTTAAATGCCAACCAGTGAATATAGATACAACTCACTGGCTGGTTACATAGGCTAAACATAGAGAGAGCCCGAACTAACTTTTACAAATTTAATAATAAAGACCAAAACCCCAAAATATTGCATTTTAGTAGAAATTTCACAATTCTAAAATGACCGGCAAAAAAGATAACGAAATAATGGGATCAAAGGGAATAGCTTCAGCTTCAGAGGTGGCAAAGGATCATACAAAGAAAACGGGTTCAAATCTTGTTTCATGTTTGGTGGGAACATAGGAAAAAGTTACAGGTATGAAATTAGTGGCCCATTTTTCAGCAAATGATAGCCATCTTGGCCAATTAAGTTACATATAAAATATCAGTGATGTTTCCTGAGGCGGGCGATATGGGCGACTGCCCGAGAAACCAAGGGCAGCATGTCCCAATACGAAAGCACCGTTTTTTGTCTATTTTGCGCCAAAAATACTCCTGACGCCATCTTCTCGATGTACATGAACTGTAATATACCAAAACTAGGCGCATTATACATCGGGCACGACACGTTGTAATGCGCCTAATAAGGAGCATTAAATATAGTAGCGATGATACGCTGGGCGTCTCCATAATGCAATGCTCCTATTGAGGCAAATTACATCCACTGGTAATGATACGTTATGCGCCTCCATTACGCAAGGCACCTCAATAGGCGCATTACATACACTACATATGATACGCTATGCGCTGCGATTGCGCAATGCGTCTTTTTAGTTAAGTTTACTATGCAAGATATACCAGATGCCAGATTTTTGAAAGGATTGTACTTTCAGGCCCCCTTTACACTGATTAAATGCTCCTAAAAACTGCTGCGGCGATGCCAATTTTCAGACATATTGCCCCAGGTGTATTTTAAAGGGGAGAGGCGTTATGGATGTTCACTAGCCCCACTCACCCCAAGAAACGATCCTGTTACACAGCAAGTTTATTTAAACCTGCAATCTTTGACTTGTAACTGTGATAATGCAAAGGACCTATGGGTCTAATAACACTGCAAAATACCACAGAAGAGGAGAAGGAGGTGCCCAGACAGTCCTTTCAGAAGGGATGAAGGGGGGACATGAAAGACGAAAGATTAGTGAAGGGGGAAGGGCAGCAATCTATATGTGAAAACAGGGCTAACGCAACAGTTTATATGTAAAAGGTGGGGGCTATACCTGCAGTCTTATATGTAAGGAGGGGACCAGAGCAGCGGTCTGTATGTGACAGAAGAGGGGGCCAGAGCAGTCGTATATATTTGGAAGATTAGGGGCCCAAAGCAATGTGAGGATGAGGCAATGACCAGTGGTTTATATGTAAGGAGGAGGCCACAGGATTGATGTATTTGTTAGCGTATGTTCACACAGCGTAATTGTGGTGCATACAGTACGCGCTGCAATACGCTGTGTGTTTTTGGAGTCGCGCTGTTCCCCCAAAGCATGCATTGTTCGTGTCGCGTAATGGGCGCGAACAATTGACATGTCACGATCGTATTGTACGCGCGGGGGACGCTGCGTAATCTATAGTTCTCTATGAGAGCTACGGATTACCGTAATTGAGGCGCGCATTTCGCCACATATAATGTGCGAGTCAACATTTTTTTTTTAATAAAATGTTTATAAAATATTAATCCCTGAATTTTGTGGCAGAGCAACCTTAGGTGGTCGCAATTCCTCTGCCACTGAGCAATCTGCAGCAGAAGACCTGCAGGAGAGCTGTCATTGAGGGCTTGCCTTGCCTCGGTAGGGAAAAGAGTGTTCATCCCCGCATATGGCTCCGCCTGCCATTACTGACCAGCAGGACAGGTTGGAGCAGCCACATGGTGCTTCCAACCATCCATTAGGTGACTGCGGAGCCATCTGCGGGGATGATCACTCTTCCAGATAGCATCCTTTTTATCTGCAATATAGCACCTGATTGTTCAGCTCTAGGACCCTATTACAGTAGATAACAGTACTATTATACCTCTGTGGCCCTATAGTATGTGGCCAAGGGTCCTCACAATCACACCTTTCACATTTATCCTGGACATTTACTTATGTGTACTCTATGTATGACACATACCCTATCACAAAATTGTGTGTCCCCTACTTACTGGGTCCCCTGATGAGGACTTTGTAGGGGCCGAAACATGGTCATGTTGGGACCAGTCTATTAATCTTCCTAGGGTGTAACCAGGGGTCAGATTTTGTAGGAAAAGGTTCCAGTCGGGGTCATTCTTTTTGTGATGGGTTCTCCGAGGTTAGGCTATAGGATTTTTGCAGGCCTTGGTGCTGAGGGGTGTTTTAGGGTCAGCTGCTTCCTGTATTGTATTGCATCAATGCATATATTTGGCACAAGGATACTATATTTCTGCTACTTGTGTTCTGCGTGTTCTTATGGCTTTGTATGTGCTTTAAGCCATCATAGCACCTTTGGACTTAAGGTAGTTCCAGTTATTTTTATCATGTACTTATTTATTTAAAGTGAAGTATTAATTATTTTCATTGTCCATATTGTTGTATTATGTAGTTTTCCACATAAAAATATATAAAAATAAACCAGTTTTCACAGTGGCCATTAGCACTGACAAAAACAGATTAAGGGTATGTTCACATGGTGTATTTGCGGAGCGTACTTCGGGCGTAATGTTGCTGCAATGCACCCGATGTACGACCCACAAATACAGTAAAATCATAGCACTCACTGAGTACTATAATTACTTGCCATTTTCCCCTTCACAAAGTATTAGTTACTACTTTTGGGCACTTACATATCAGGGAAAGTGAAAGTAAATGGGAGCCAGGCAGGCTGGCCAGTGCGTAATTTCCACTGCAAGCGTATAGTAGTGAGCTATACGGCGTGCAAACATACCCTAATGTTTCCGGTTTTCAGTAGCTCACTTGTCGGCTTTGCTGTATAGATTGGACCAGAATGTGAAGTGTCATATCATTATTATTAAAAGGCAGCCAAGTAAATGACAGCTCTTTTGTGCTGCTAGAAGCCTAAGTAAGGCAGACTAACAACCAGGGGCGTAACTAGAGAAGCCTGGGCCCCATAGCAAACTTTTGGATGGTGCCCCGACCCCCCCCCCCCCCCCCCGCCATCACCCGCCTCCCTGACCATGAACATTTTCCAGGACATGCAGTTACTAGATAATACAAGGGGCAAATACCTCACCATACAGATCACCATCATACTGCTACCATAAAAATCCCACTATACCAAGACCAACATTACCAATAATACATAAGGACCTGATTATACCGCCAGAACACAACCACAAATTACCACCACACAGTGACTGAATAATCCCCCTACACTATTACTGACCAGTATACAAAGACCAATAGTACCGCTAAATAGTGACCATATAGTGGTAGGTATGAGTGTGCACAGGCTCTGCAGACTGTATATTACCTTCATACAGTGACCATATAGTGGTAGGTACCAGTGTACACAGCCTCTGCAGACATATGTGATTAAAGTGTAGTTACATCTTGTGACTCACAGGTGACGTTTCCCTGGTGAGTCGTTGACTTTCCCTTTTGTTCTGCATCCGGTCCAGACCGCCATGCTGAATTTTCCCTGCCACCACTCATCCCTGCAGATTAAGACACAAATATCTTAGAATCCTCAATTTTCCAGCACCTCACTCCCTGCCCCAAGGCTATATGGGGTCTATTTAGGCAGGCAGGGTTTAGGTAGGCAATAGGGTCCCCATATAAGGCGACAGGGTTTAGGTAGCTATAGGGCCCTATAGGTAAGCAGGCATGGTTTAGGTAGCTATAGGGGCCATATTTATAGGCAGGCAGGGCTTAGGGTAGTCTGTAGGGGCCCTATATGTAGGCAGGCAGGGCTTAGGGTAGGCTATAGGGGCCCCATACAGGCAGACAGGGCTAAGGGTAATCTATAGGGGCCCCATACAGGCAGGCAGGGCTTAGGGTAATTTATAGGGGCCCCATACAGGTGGGCAGGGCTTAAGGTAATCTATAGGGGCCCCATACAAGCAGGCAGGGCTTAGGGTAATATATAGGGGCCCCATACAAGCAGGCAGGGCTTAGGGTAATATATAGGGGCCCCATACAGGCTGGCAGGGCTTAGGGTAGTCGAAAGGGGCCCCATAGAGGCAGGGCATAGGGTAGGCTGTACGGGCCATATATAGAGGCAGACAGGGCATAGGGTAGGCTATAGGGGCCATATATATAAGCAGGCAGGGCATAGGGTAGACTATAGGGGCCATTTATATGGGCAAGCAGGGCATAGGGAAGAGTATAGGGGCCCCATATAGGCAGACACGGCATAGGTTAGGCTATAGGGGCTATATATATAGGCAAGCAGGGCATAGGGTAGACTCTAGGGGCCATTTATACAGGCAGGGCATAGGGTAGGCTATAGGGGCCCCATATAGGCAGACAGGGCATTGGGTAGGCTATAGGGGCCATTTATATAGGCAGGGCATAGGGTAGGCTATAGGGGCCCCATATAGGACGACAGGACATAGGGTAGGCTATAGGGACCAGTTATATAGGCAGGAAATGCATAGGGTAGGCTATAGGGGAAGACTTCATTAAGGTTAAAAAAATAAGAAATACCTGTAACTTACCTGCCACACGCTCCCTCGCAGCTCAGCTCCCGGCCAGTCTGTGCTTGGCACGGGCGGCATGATGATATGACATCATCGCCCAGCCCATGTCAGCACTGTGGGCTGGCGCCTGCTAGGCTTAAAGGCCTAGCAGGCAGATTAGCAGAGCGGAGCGCCGGAGGCTGCTCACTGCCTTGTGGCAGCTGCTACGTCTGCTGCCCGGTAGTTACGCCTCTGCTAACAACATTACGCACTATGAGCACAGACCAGGCTCTTTATGCATCTCACTTGTCACGCTTTGCTCTTCAGGAGAGGGAGAAGTCTACAGTTTTCCTTGGAGACTGTCATAATCAATTACATTTCCGTCATTTGACTTTTTATTTTAGTTACCATAATGTATACAGACCCTACTGTTTGGTCTATATACACATTACAGAAGGGACGTCTGTATAGTAGTTCCTCAACACACAATATTAATTGGTTCTTGAAGGACCATTGTATGTTGATACCATTGTATGTTGAGTCCATAACTCTATGGAAAACTGGTAATTGGTTCCAAAGTCCTAGATTAAAACAAACTTAAAAGATACATAATACAAATAAAGCAAGTTCCTACATATCAGTCAGTCAGAAAGAGCTGCTGGAGGAATGAATAAATGAGCTTATTTGGGTCATGTACTTTATACACAACGCATCAGAAAAATAGAAAATGGATCCATCATCACTTGGGGTGACATGTATGAACGGGGCTGCACCAGTTTTCTGGCATGGTTTCAGCCAAAAGACCTTTTGAAGCCGTGTCCAACAGATCCATGGACAGTCCTATGCCGAAATATGGAGCTCACTGCAGCAGACCGACACTTTTGTATGCACCAATAATACGGGGGGTGTGTTGGGCCACATTTATGAATGTGACACGACAAAATGTGGTGCAAAACTGTCGTAACAATCCATACCAATTTCAATTTCACACATTTATAAAGTGCTGTGAGACACTTTCATACATACTGACTAATTTACTGAAAAGTATGACTGTCAAAGCGGTGCCACTTTTCATACGTGTCCTCCTAGGTATCGAAAGAAAACCACTCATCCTGGCACATGGAAAGAGGAGTACAGAACAAGTAGTAGCACACTGTGCTCTAGAAAGGCTCTACAAAAACACCAGCCAGTGCAAACACTTCACTAATACAGATGTTTTACAAGTAAAATTTTTATGATAATTGGCTGGATCTTCCAGTCAGTCAAATGAGCCACAGATTGGCAGTGTATGGTGAGTGTGGTTTTGAGATACAATATTGTAGGAAAGACCATTGAATGTTCAAAATATTCTATCCCGAGGCCATTGTAACTTAAAGGACCACTTTTCTCCAATAATATTTTTAAAAAAATAACTTAAAAAAAAAGGATCACATTATTGCTCTGTTTCTCTTTCTCTCTACAAATTGAAGTGTGCTTGATGAACTTTAAACTAAATATATGAGACATTCCCTTTATCCTATTGCTTAGTAAAAGCAGAACAGAATGACAAGAATAAGAAATAACAAGCATGTGATTCCAGAGAAATCTACAGGGTTACACTACAAATCCAGACAGTAACGAGAAAACATACCATACTTAATAAATAAAGTCTACATGAAAAATGGTGCATTTGAAAAAACAGAAAAATGCTGTTTTTCATTTGAGCATCCTTTTCTTGGTTATACAGCCCAGAGCAGTTCTTTCCTAAGTGATCACAAAGTAATTTCCAAATAGTTCCTTTGGTCCTTTCATATTCCCATCCTTAATTATCTTTTAAATCCACACCAATTGATGCTAAGTGCAGCATTGTTTCCTTCATGCATTAACATCCATTTGAAAGCTATTTGCGTCAATTGTACCAAAATGTGTTCGCCTCTGCTTACGGTTATGGTTAGAACTCAATCCCTTGATGAAAGAGTTAGAGGAGCAAGATGAATCACACATATTTCTTTAGTTTATTTCATAAAATGACCTTTGGAGTTCATTGTAAACAAGCAGCAAAATGCATTATTTAAGTTAAGCACCAATTTCTCAGATGTTGACTTTTATTTCACATTTATGCTCTGTAATATGTTGCAAGGTTTAGTGTGTGGCCCTTTTCCTTTCTGATTGTTACTAAGCAGTGAGATCTTAACCAACTGTGCTTTTCGTTATACTTTCTACTGTGCACATGGGTTGCATGATATACAGTTATTTTAAACAGAAACAAATTTCTTGCCCTAGCCAAGCAAAACAATCTAAAAAATGAAAAATTGGTATAGCAATTTTTGGGCAATGTATATAATAGAAAATGATTGCAATGTTTATATGTAAAACTGCAGAGCCTGAGCTATAAAAATGAACAATCCATAAAAGAAATGTTTAATTATTGAGATATCAATAACAGTAAAATTACCTTAAAGGGGTTGTCTCAATACAAAGAGTAGCTTTCAAAATGTAGGGAACACTAAATGAAGACTTTTTCCAAATATATTGCTTTGTTCATGTTTTTTTGTTAAGGAGCTACAAATTATTTTATCACCTTCTGAGGGCTTTCTAGTTTCCCAAGTGACCGACCTCTGTACTCCTTCTCCCCTGCTGTTTGTTCTATCTGATAGCAGTGAGTGAGTTCATCACACAGTTCCCTGGCGAGCAGTGAGAGCTTGTGTGTTATCTGATCTTTCAGACAAAAGACAGTAATTACTCTACTGTTTACATTAGCTCAGCAGCTTTTCCTGTCCTGGTAGAAGGTAATTTATCTAATCTAGACTAATAAACACAATAAACAGAGAAGTCTGAATACACAGAGCTCATATGCTAATTACAGGCATCTTAACTAGGAAGTGACAGAGCAAAGCAGCATTATTTCATTCAAGCATCCTATGAAACTTTGAGATGAGACAACCCCTTTAATGTAACCAGACTAGGCCCGGATTATGTGATTACTGTCGATGAAAATTCACCTAAAAGCAAACAAGTACCTGTACTACCTGTACTAATGGCAGTGATAGGCCAGAGTGTTCCCATTAATCTTGAGTTATAGTGGCTGTGCAAGCTTGCTTACTTTTTTGATGATAAATAAGGATTTGTGGCCAGTCATTCTTGGTAAAGATGAATTAACGCTGCCTTTGCATTGTCCATTTGTTGTATGTAAGAGTAAAGTTCTTGGTGTATAATTCATACATGAGGGGCTCCAATTCACTTGACAAAAGTCAAAAGAGTATCTTATAAGGCTATGTCCACACTGCACATGATTACGATCGTATCTCCGGCGCTTTTCGTTTTTTTAAAAGCGCTGGAGATACGATCGTCAGTGTGGTCCCATAGACGGCAATAGAAAAGACGAGTTGCTGTCTACACAGCTCGTCTTTTCTCTGCCCGTCTTTCGGCAGCGGCGTATTATACAACATGTTGTATAATACGCCGGTGCTTCTCTTCTTCTTGACGTCTTCCCATACAATGCTATTGGATGGGGAGCGTCGGAAAACGAGAAGCTGCCGCGGCTTTTGCACAAAGCGTAACAAAAGCCGCGGTCCTGCATCAGAGAAAGAACGGCCGCTTTAAGGGCCGTTTTTTCTCTGATGCAGTGTAGACATAGCCTATGACTCTTTCTGGCTGCTATATGTCAGTATAACTTTATTTCAACTGTATGGAATAGCACAGTCTGCTTTTTTAAAATGGGAGTCTATGGAAAACATATGCCATTTTATACTGTGGCACGTGTAGAAAGTATACCCTAGGAAATCCTCTCAACATATACTTGCAACATACACAGCAATCGGTGTCTTAAAAGTCCTTGCATGCCATGTGAAATAAAGATTTAGGCTCATTTCACAATAGAGATTTATAGCTCACTGCGACCATATTGCTTCAACTTCTGGCCTAACCCCAGGTCTAGTGACCTGAAGGGACAACATCATACAACACCATTAGTCAGAATGTCATCATTTCTGGCTAAAGAACACAAATAAGTAAAACACATGAGGGAGGCAGTTATTCAAAGAATTTATGATGAGGATTAACCCCTACCGACATAAAACGTAACTGTGTTTTATTATGTCGGTAGGGAAGTATGGAATAGGCTCCATTCACTGCAGATAACAGCTGTTATTTACAACCAGCACCCACCACTAGCAGCCAGGATTTGAGATGGCTCTGATCCTGGTAACTTAAAGGGATTTTGCCAGGAAGTCAGTTCCTTACCTCTTATCTGCTCAGGAGAGAATATAAAACAAAGCATGCTGAGTCATGAACCACTGCAGGGGTGAGAGGGAGGGGGGTGAGCAGATCAAGGAAGCAGGGAGCGTCTCTAAAGTTTACTCAAATAATAATATTAAAACCAGTGGATTCTCTATACAGCAGACAGCCTCATACACTGCACTTTCTCCCCAGCCCCTTGCAAGCTCATTCATGTTCCCTGTCATCAGATAAGAAGTGCAAACACGCAAGCGCGGCCAGATCAGCTCCTGTCAGTGCCCTGGTCGTGTCTAATCTAAACTTTCAGGAAACTAAGGGGAACTGAGCAATGCTGTAGCTCTCACAGGCTTCACTTTTTGTAATCACATATATTTAGAAAAGTGATTAAATACCCATTTTGGAGGATCCTACGTCAACATTACATCGTGGCAAAACCCCTTTAACCACTTAGATGGAGTGGCCAAAACAACCACGGCACCTAACTTGTTTAAAAAAAAGGTACAGTGCTCAGTTCTGGTGCGCAATTGTCCCCCCAAGGCATGTTCACATGTGAGAGGGGAGAGGCCTGCCATCTTACTACTTCTGCTACACCCTGCCTATGGTGCGGCTACTTTCCAAACACAACATCAGTGATGAGGAAGCTAGATAGGAGCCACCTTTCCCACTCTGAAAAAATGTGTAATATACACTGGCTAAAGTAGGCTACTGTGCATTCATGCTTTTCGGGAAGAAGCCACAGTTAAACAACAGCTGCTCACCCAACTCCACAAACAGTTTTTCTTTATGACATTCTGTTCGTAGAGGTGATTGGCTCTGCCTGTATAGATGTACCTACCTCCTAAACATAATGTCAGAGATGAAATTGCCTTGGGTCTGTACACCAGGGACCCTGTGCTCCTAACATAATTACTTCCGGCTACAGAACAAATAATTAAATAAAACACTTGAAAGAGGGAGAATTTTTAATGAAAGTTATTTAAAGAAGTTATGATGAGTATTAATTAAATTCGGGGGACAGGAGAAAAATGAGGTGTACAAGCCCTTTAATCTTCTATAGTAGGACATAGCTCCTTGCAAGGAGTTAATCGGAGTCTCTCAGCACATACATACAAAAGCCGCAGCACAATACACAGAAAGCTATGACAGGGTTTGTCTGTTGCTGCTACTTATATACCCCCCATTAAAACACAAGAATCCATCTTAAATTGGGGCCAATATAATAAAATCAAACATGAAGTAAGATAGCAGCACAAATCTCCTCTGTGTTTATGTGCTGTACACTTACGTTCTCCCCCCACCGCCTCCACGCCTCCTCACAGTGGGCTCCATAAGCTTAGAAGGAGACAGTTTCACAAACCTGTCAAAAAAGTAATCCTTCACTGCTGAATGTGAAAGGCTGGCTTAAGGCTCCCTTCCTTAAACAGGCAGATCTGTATTACCAAATCAGAGCGAGGTTGCTTTAATTTACTGAATTACATGCATTTAACAAAAGTTTTATATTTTAGTATCCTCTTATTTTATGAGGTTTTCCAGGAGGTGATATGTTTAGTTTAAAGGTTCTTTAAAGAGTTGTGAGTAAGGTATATATTACTAGTGGGTAAGTCGTCCTTGTAAAGTGTGCTTCTGCAACCTCTCAAAGGACTCTGTCTGATAACTTGCAGTCAAAAATGCTACATTTTTTTGTACAGCTGAGTTTCCAATTTTTAAAAGCCAGCACGCCAGATGAAGGAACCTGACTATCCCATGAAAAATTACAATGGAGGTTGTTAGGGGCTCAATTAACAAGTGCCACAAAAGCTGTAAAAAGGAATCTTAAAGCTTCATACACATATGTATGAATGTTTCACATACCGTGAAAGGACCTGACATTTATATTGTATTTACATTTTCTTCTAGAACTGCAATAATTTCCAGTAAAACAGCATTACAATACAATTAAGTCTAAATGGAAGCGTAGGTAATTACAGTTCATGATAAATGATGCATGCACTGATTACTAACCATTTTATTTGTCAACTACTGTAAATAATGGGCTTGTTATAATTCACATATTTCTGCAAAATAGCATGAAAGCAAGGCATAAAATGTATGGTCATCGAAACACTTATGGACCTAGTGCACATTTTGTAGGGGATATAAAACAAAAATTACTAACAGAGGTTATGCAACCTGTCACGGGAGTGGATCCACTAGACCACCACAAGCGGTGGTATAATCCAGGTTAGGGAGCTTTAGGGTTTTTGCTAAAGCCCGCCACGAGGCCGGTTGGACTTGTGCAGCGGGAGACTCCCAGGTCGTTACCCCAGATGCGACCTGCTTGCCTTGGCGGGCAGGGTGAAAATGGTACCGAATCAACAGGCAGGAGCATGGTCAGAGACAGGCAAGAAGGTCAGGACAGGTGGTAGGCAATGTAGTCAATGGAAACGGGCAGCAGGTCAGGTACACGGAATAGCAGAAAAAACAGCAACTCTCTCTAAAGAACACCAAAGATCTAACAGAGTGCTAAGACAGTTGACACAAGACATAGCCAGCGCTTGGCGATTAACCAATTACCGGTGTCCTGGCCCATTTAATTTCACAAAGCTGGCAGTAGTGCCCTAGGGAGCAGAGACGCATGCGCAGGTAAAGAGTTGAGGATCGCAGTGGAGCACTAGCGTGAAGAAGTGAGTGTAGAGTATGTTGAGCAGGGGGAACACGAGCGACCCCCGGCGTAGAGGCTGTGGAGCGACTCGTGACATAACCTTTGCAATTCTAAGTGTAAGTTTGCTAATTAATAAAAACAACCATATAATCTGTTATGATATACAACATTGTTAAAGTGGTTGTCCAATGAACAAAATATTTTTTAAATAATACCTCTCCCAAAGTTAGACACTTTTGTAATGTACAATATATTTTCTAAAGGCTTCCTGCAGTTTTACACCAGCTGCTTGATGACAGAATGTTCAGTAGTTCTTTGTGGGAACAGGGGGTGTGGACCGAGATGAGAATCATGGTTTTCAGGGGCAAAAACTTTCAAACGGGAAATGCTGCTGCTTAGATGCAGAGAAGGGAGGCTACATACAGCACAGGAAAAACACAAATTAGAACAGGGAACATCAAAAGCTGATGAATAAACATTCAGGCAAGCCATTTAAGAATAATTTTTTTGTGGTTTGCTGGATAACCCCTCTAATGCATACAAAATCTGCTTTGCATAATTTCATCCTGGGACACCAATAAACTTTAGTGGGTTAGGTCAAAAAAATTTCTAAATGTTTCTAAATGATTACCACTAACACATTTCCAGTCATAATTTGTAGAGCTTTACAAGACAGTAGAATCCGAAATGTATACAAAATGCAGTAAAATTACATTTAACTATAAAATCTGATCATTCTCCATTGTATATCATGAGAAATTTAATAACACTAAAGCAGAAGTCTATTTCTATAATAGACACTCCCACAGTGTACTTGGCCATTTCAATAGCTCCCATTAAATGGGTGTTCCTACTAGCGCTTTTCAACATTGCATGTCGACTCAGAGCTACGAGCTGACCATCTCAGAGAATAAGGAGGGCGACATTTGGGGCCATTCTCCCCGTTAATTTCTATCAGAATTTTGAATATAGCCGAGCAAGAATGCTTGGCTGTATTTAGAAATCCCATAAAAATCCATGGGGAGGACAGTCGCAAGTGTCATTCTCCTCATTCTCTGAGACAATCGGCACCGAGCTATGGGCTGGCCTGCAATACTAAAATGCGCTAGTGGGAATGCCCCTTTAAAATGAATTACAAGAGTCACGTACAACTGTGGTCATCTCTCAATTAATTTTCCATTTAGATAGAGTAACCCCCTAAAGATTATATTTTTATTTCCTTGTAGGTTACGAGGGTTTCTTTAAAATGCCCCAAACGCCACCATTAAAGGGGTTGTCTCACCACACTGTTTCACAGAGCAAAAGCAGCTTGCATTCATGCATCCTGTCTCTTCCTGGTTAGGCTGTGCTTGGTTCTATGACAGTAATTAGCATATCAACTCCTTATTCAAAGGTCTGCTAATTACTCTGACATGAGAGCAGCAGATGTTTATCTAAAGTCCAGAGAGTGAAAATGAACTCAAGTAATTAGTCTACTTTGTTTGTAAGATCGGATAACACTCAAGCTCTTGAGCTGCCTGGCAGTTCTATGTGCCGACCTGTGTAATGACATCATCTCTGCTATCAGATAAGATAAGCAACAGAGGAGAGCATGGCATAGCAGGTTGGTTACCTAGCAAAACCTGAGTGTACTTAGAGCTAATAAAATCACTTTTACCTCCTCAACAAAGTACTTGGAAAACATCTTCATTTACTGTTCCCTACATGTTAAAAGTCAATTTTTTTGTATCGATTTTGTATCGGTTATTGATATCTATAGTCCAGTCTGTCAGATTCAAGTTATACCATTGTTCTGCTGATTTTTAGAAGCTGAATTCTTAAATTGGGTAATATTTTTCCAGCCCTTCATCTCTCATGTGCTAAATATACAGTTTATTGTCTCTACAATAGTTCAGCAAGTTTCTATTGAACTTGTCTGAAGTGGAAATGTCACATGAGAATTTGGCTCTTATAGGCAAAGTTATACATCACACAGATAAACCATGTATTACCTGGGTGATCAGCAAACCATTGGTACCAAATTACTGGTCATGCATGTGCATGCCCTGGATAGATTCATATTGAACAAGTGACCAATGATCAAAGTTAATATATTTCTAAAGGTGCAATTGACATGAAATTCTCATCAGATGTCAATAACAACCCACCCAATCCACACAGGCAAAGAAATCAAACCAGAGATGTCCATAAATTAAGTTTTGTGTAGAAATGAGAAATTACACAAGAAAAAAGTATTGAACACATGAAGATAAAGAGGTGCAAAAAGCCATGGAAAGCAATGACAGCAGCCAAAATCTATCAGTAATTAGAAAGCAATCCTGCCACTTTGTGAAAATAATATCAGCTGGTTCAACTAATGGCTTATAAAAAGGTTTCTCATTACCAAGGTGCCACACAAGAAACATCTCATGATGGGTAAAACTAGTGAGCTGTCTCAAAACCTTAGCAACCTTATTGCTGCAAAGCATACTGATGGCGTTGGTTACAGAAGAGTTTCTAAACTACTGAAGGCTCCAGTGAACCCTTTTGGGGCTATAATCCGGAAGAGGAAAAACATCATGACACCATAAACTGGCCAGGTACTCATCACAAGATTTCAGACACAGGAGTGAAAGGAATTATCAAAAGAGTTTTCCCATCAACCAAGGCTTTCAAATTCAGATTTATTGGAAAATTTAAACCCTTGCCAACATTTAACATACAGTTACATTATAATGTCACTAAGGGAGTATGGAGCAGCAACCGGCTCTAGAGGCTGGGATCAGGGATAACTCCAATCCAAGTCATTTAACAATTTAATGCCTTGGTAAACACGAACAGGGCATCTACCTGATTACAAAATGGCACTGTGGTCCATTGCAGCCTTTGCTTCCAACCACTACCCACCCCACACACACACACACAAAACCGGGGCAGGATCACATGGTGCCGACCAGTTGTCATCCTAGTACTCTTACTAAATTCTGCCTGTGTGTGTGTAATAAGAGAGCTATATTAGTACTCCATTCGTGTATAAAAGAGCAAGTATACAATGGAAAGTTTTAACTCATTCCTGTTTTTTTTCCTCCATTTCTCCCAAAAGCCATAATTTTTTTTATATTTCTACCGACCTAAATATAGTAAAAAAAAATCCAAACATTCTCTATTTCTTAAATTTATGATCCAGCACCATTTCCTGAAACCAATAACTTTTTGGTGATTTCTACCTATGGACCCGAGTGATAGTGCATTTTTTTGAGGACTGAAGCGTACTTTTTATTGGAACCATTTTAACATAGCTGCGACATTTTAATCACTTTTTATTCCAATTTTTAGGGGTCATGAAATTACCCAAAAAACACAATTTTGGCATTGGACATTTTGCTTCTTCTACAGTTTGCAGCATACAGGATAAATGTTGTTATATTTAAATAGATCAGGCTTTTATGGATGTGGATAAACCAATTATGTGTAACGTCTTTATTTTTTTTTTTATTATTTGAAAAATGGCAAATAGGGTGATTTGAACTTTTCATATTTTTTTACCATATATACTCGAGTATGAGCCAAAAAATGTGCTGAAAAAGCCCTCCTCGGCTTACACACGAGTCAACCGTCGGCGTCCAGGCGCTGTCTTGGCCCTGGCGCCGGCAGCGATCTCTTCAGCTGTATGCACCTCCTCGGGGAGCGCATACAGCTGAAGATACTATTGCAGAGCAGAGAGCGAGTGCCCCCTGCTCCGCAATAGGACTCCGGAAAGCTGCAAGCAAACTTGTGGCCTTCCGGAGTATACGGCACAGGCGGTGTGATATGTCATTTTGCTGCCTACACGGCGTTATGACTTCAGTCCCCTTGTGATGGGAAGAAGCAGTGGGGGAGAGAGGTGAGTACATGTTTTTTTGTTTTTTTTTAAAATCCTGTCTATACCTGCCTAGGGGAGACATATACCTGCCTATGGGGGACATTAAACTGCTTCACCTGCCTATGTAATTTTATTGGTATCCATCTTTATTTTTGTAACTAGCCAGCTTCATTCCCTGCTGTTACCGACAGGTGTCGGCTACAAATTGCAGGACCTCTATATTAATGTCCTTGGTACACTACCATATGATCCTCCTTCCCACAATAAGACCAAAACGTCCTATATGGGAATCCATAAGAGTGATCATGTATTAAAAAAAGAGATGTACTGTGTAATGATCTGTGAAGCCGGAACAAATTGATTTTTATTATAAGTGAAATTTATTTGTAATGAAGAATAAAGATATTTAAACTTGATTTATAGAGAATGATGTCAGTTTTCCAATATACAGCAATTTGCAGGATGAAACAAACCTTTTATGCAGCGGCATTAATCATTCCCTGCCTCTTGGGGAAGTCGACTCCTTAAAAGGTTGGCCCCAACCTGAAGACTAAAAGCTACATTAAATAAGTGTAGACACAGGACAAAGACAAACGTACACAGAACACAAAACTGGAGGTCAGACAAGCAAAAGTCGGCAACTGTCGGGAGACGCGGTACCAAATCGGAAGTCAGAAGAATAAACCTAAGTCGAGCCAAGTCAGTAACAGCCGGGCGGCGTAGTACAAATCCAGAAGGCAGAAGAATAGTCAGAAACCAGGCAGAGTCAGGAAACACAGAAAACCACTAAGAAAAAGGGCTAGCTACAGATAAGGTAAGAACCCAATATAGCAGGCGAAGCTGAAAGGCAAAATTAATCCTTTTATAGGGAACAGAGAAGTCAGAACTGAGGCGATAGGCAGAAGGAACGCGAGACCAGATAGGAACAGAAGACTGTCAATCAAAAGGAGAAACATTAACTAAAGAAGTGCTGGAGGATTCCTGGCCACGGGCGTTGGCCAGGAATCAATTAAGCAAGCAGAGAAGGAAGACACAGTTCACACTGGTGAATGCAAATACAAGTATCAGGTGAGAAACCAGGGTTTTCATCGCAATGGCCGTGGCCGGCGACCAGAGCTCGAAGCTGAGGGTCTGTCGGGCATGATCATGACAATTAAATTATAACATTAGTCATCCTGGACAGTCAACACCATAAACGAAAAAATCCCAAGACCAAATTTCACTTCAGCTTCCTAAAAAATTTACAAAAATAAAATTTTCATTCTACTGGTGGTGATAGGGAGTTCAATATACAACACTTTTTGAATTGTAATCCAACCAGGTTAGCAGGCGAAACATGTCGGGGAGGTCAGATATGACGTTTTAAATTGTGATTTCTCACCTCTATCTACAAGTGTCACCTGCTGCAGGGGTGTTACAAGGAGGCCTTATTTGTTCTGTGTCCATGAGATTAGGGACGACTGCCCAAGTAGTTGGCTTGGGATCTCTTACTGGAGCTAGTAATTTGCTACAGATATAAGGCTCTCCTGTTAATAGGTGGTGCTCCACCAGACTTGATAATAGAAAAGGAGTTATTCCCTCTTTCAGAAGCAAAAAGGGTTAAATGTTGAGGTTAGAAATCAGGTTTTTAAATAGTGTGTATAGAGGTTAAGAGTTATATATAATAAAAGTTACGTCTTAGTGTTTAACAGATAGAGAACTGATAGAGTTTGTTTGCCTACGGCAAAATTATAAACAATGTATTAAGATCGGCGCATCGGAGCGCCCGTTTTCGCGCGATTTAAAGTGAAAGCTGCGCCTCATTTACGTCGGCGCCCGCTCATACATGCGGTGTAAAGTTCCCTGCGCCTCGCCAGTGTATGAGGCGCATTGCGGTACTTAGGCGCATAAGGAATGTGTCTAACATCTCGTAAAATCGAGACAAGATGGAAATCAATAAAAAAGCATTCAGCATGTTAATGAATAGGTGTGTTATGTGTGTTTATTAAGTACTTAATTTCACTGACAAATCCATTTTATTCTTCATACTGGGTAATGTATTTCCGACGCGAAATCCGTCTGGAAATACATTCCAAATACGTGCCACACTTTGTGACAAGTATTTGCAATGTAATTCAGGACAGATTTCGCGTCGGAAATACAATACCCAGTATTAACCCCTTAAGGACCCGGCGTTTTTTTTTTTTGGTGACACGTTCGTTTTTCCCTCCTCGCCTTCTGAAAGCCATAACTTTTTTATTTTTCCACCTACATAGACACATGAGGGCTTTTATTTTGCGGGACAAGATGTACTTTCTAATGGTGTTATTCACTATACTATAGAATATACTGGGAAACCGCAAAAAAATTCCAAGTGGGACAAATTGTGAAAAAAAAACGTATTTTCGCCATGTTTGCGAGGGTTTTGCTTTTACGCCATTCAATCTTCGGTCAATACAATGTGTTATCTGTATTCTACAGGTTGATACGCATCCGGCAATACCAAACATGTAGGGTTTCCGTTATGTTTTGGTACCGTAAAAAAATTCCAAACTTTTTCTATTTTTGAAATTTGCGCCGCGGCGCCAGTTTGTGCGACCAATAACTTTTTTGTACTAACACCTACGGACGTCAGTGAGGGTGCATTTTTTGTGGGCTGAAGTGTACTTTTTATCGCTAGCAGTTTGGAATGGATGCAACTTTTTTGATCACTTGTATTCCATTTTTTAAGTGACATAAAATTATCAAAAAACGCAATTTTGGCGTTTGGAAATTTTTTTCTTCTACGGTGTTCAGCGCACGGAATAAATTATGTTATATTTTTATAGATCGGACTTTTTAGGACGCGGCGATACCAAATATGTGTAACTTTTTTATTATTTTATTGTTTTTATTTGTAAAATGGGGAAAAGGGGGGTGATTTTAACTTTTAATCCTTTTTTTTTGTACTGTAAAACTTTATTTTTCTTTTTTTTTTACTTTAACATTGAGGCCACCTATGTTACTTGACCACTAGGTGGCGAAATTGTCAATACAGTCTAATGCATTGCATAGGCAATGCATTAGACTGTACCAAGATGGCGGTTTCCCCACTTCCTTTCTGCAGACGGAAGTGGGGCAAACCAGGACATGGAAGTGACAGGAGCCTTCCCAAGGCTCCCCACTTCCATGTCCGGTTGTCGGATCGTTGCAGCTATGCTGCAACGGTGCCGATCACCCTCGAGATCGGTGCAGGGCACCGATCATCATTCATTCAGAGGCCGCGGCCATGTTTGCTGCGGTGTATGATGGGTTAAACAGCGCAGGCGGGCGACGCTGCCCGTTCGCGCTGTAATGGCCGGGTGTTAGCGGCAATAAGCCACTAACACCCGGCGGCTGTGCGGGGGGGGGGGTTGCGGAGCGATCCCCCTGCAAAGCCTCTTAGCGGCCCTGGGATGTACTCATACGCCCAGGGTCGTTAAGGGGTTAAGAATAAAATGGATTTGTCAGTGAAATTAAGTATTTAAAGGGGTTGTATCGTTTGAACTGTTTGTGCTCTTCAGCTAATTCTCTTATATTAAATTTGAAATCCAGGGGCGAGTCTCTCCTCTCAGCAGGCATGTCCTCTCCTCCCAGGAGGTGTGTCTCACTGAAGCCTGTGACAAGACCTGTGACATCATCACTCTGTGCAGTGGAAGCAGAAGGGTGTCTGCAGAGGACAGCTATACAGCCTCCTGCATGCTGCTCATGTGTCTGCAGAGGACAGCTATACAGCCTCCTGCATGCTGCCCATGTGTCTGCAGAGGACAGCTATACAGCCTCCTGCATGCTGCCCATGTGTCTGCAGAGGACAGCTATACCGCCTCCTGCATGCTGCCCATGTGTCTGCAGAGGACAGCTATCCAGCCTCCTGCATGCTGCTCATGTGTCTGTAGAGGACAGCTATACAGCCCATTGCAGTGTTCTTATGTGTCTGCAGAGGACAGCTATACAGCCTCCTGTATGTTCTCATGTGTCTGTAGAGGACAGCTATACAGCCTCCTGCATGCTTATGTGTCTGCAGAGGACAGCTATAAAGCCTCCTGCATGCTTATGTGTCTGCAGAGGACAGCTATACAGCCTCCTGCATTGTTCTCATGTGTCTGCAGAGGACAGCTATACAGCCTCCTGCAGTGTTCTCATGTGTCTGCAGAGGACAGCTATACAGCCTCCTGCAGTGTTCTCATGTGTCTGCAGAGGACAGCTATACAGCCTCCTGCATGCTGCTCATGTGTCTGCAGAGGACAGCTATACAGCCTCCTGCATGCTGCTCATGTGTCTGCAGAGGACAGCTATACAGCCTCCTGCATGCTGCTCATGTGTCTGCAGAGGACAGCTATCCAGCCTCCTGCATGCTGCTCCTGTGTCTGCAGAGGACAGCTATCCAGCCTCCTGCATGCTGCTCATGTGTCTGCAGAGGACAGCTATCCAGCCTCCTGCATGCTGCTTATGTGTCTGCAGAGGACAGCTATACAGCATCCTGCATGCTGCTCATGTGTCTGCAGAGGACAGCTATACAGCATCCTGCATGCTTCTAATATGTCTGCAGAGGACAGCTATCCAGCCTCCTGCATGCTGCTCCTGTGTCTGCAGAGGACAGCTATCCAGCCTCCTGCATGCTGCTCATGTGTCTGCAGAGGACAGCTATCCAGCCTCCTGCATGCTGCTCCTGTGTCTGCAGAGGACAGCTATCCAGCCTCCTGCATGCTGCTCCTGTGTCTGCAGAGGACAGCTATACAGCCTCCTGCATGCTGCTCATGTGTCTGCAGAGGACAGCTATACAGCCTCCTGCATGCTGCTCATGTGTCTGCAGAGGACAGCTATACAGCCTCCTGCATGCTTCTTATATGTCTGCAGAGGACAGCTATCCAGCCTCCTGCATGCTGCTCATGTGTCTGCAGAGGACAGCTATACAGCCTCCTGCATGCTGCTCATGTGTCTGCAGAGGACAGCTATACAGCCTCCTGCATGCTTCTCATGTGTCTGCAGAGGACAGCTATACAGCCTCCTGCATGCTGCTCATGTGTCTGCAGAGGACGGCTATACAGCCTCCTGCATGCTGCTCATGTGTCTGCAGAGGACAGCTATACAGCCTCCTGCATGCTTCTCATGTGTCTGCAGAGGACAGCTATACAGCCTCCTGCATCCTGTGTCTGTGTCTGCAGAGGACAGCTATACAGCCTCCTGCATGCTGCTCATGTGTCTGCAGGGGGACAGCTATACAGCATCCTGCATGCTTCTTATATGTCTGCAGAGGACAGCTATCCAGCCTCCTGCATGCTGCTCATGTGTCTGCAGAGGACAGCTATCCAGCCTCCTGCATGCTGCTCCTGTGTCTGCAGAGGACAGCTATACAGCCTCCTGCATGCTGCTCATGTGTCTGCAGAGGACAGCTATACAGCCTCCTGCATGCTGCTCATGTGTCTGCAGAGGACAGCTCTACAGCATCCTGCATGATGCTCATGTGTCTGCAGAGGACAGCTATACAGCCTCCTGCATGCTTCTTATATGTCTGCAGAGGACAGCTATACAGCCTCCTGTATGCTGCTCATGTGTCTGCAGAGGACAGCTATCCAGCCTCCTGCATGCTGCTCATGTGTCTGCAGAGGACAGCTATACAGCCTCCTGTATGCTTCTTATGTGTCTGCAGAGGACAGCTATCCAGCCTCCTGCATGCTGCTCATGTGTCTGCAGAGGACAGCTATACAGCCTCCTGTATGCTTCTTATGTGTCTGCAGAGGACAGCTATACAGCATCCTGCATGCTGCTCATGTGTCTGCAGAGGACAGCTATACAGCCTCCTGCATGCTTCTTATGTGTCTGCAGAGGACAGCTATACAGCCTCCTGCATGCTGCTCATGTGTCTGCAGAGGACAGCTATACAGCCTCCTGCATGCTTCTCCTGTGTCTGCAGAGGACAGCTATACAGCCTCCTGCATGCTGCTCATGTGTCTGCAGAGGACGGCTATACAGCCTCCTGCATGCTGCTCATGTGTCTGCAGAGGACAGCTATACAGCCTCCTGCATGCTTCTTATATGTCTGCAGAGGACAGCTATACAGCCTCCTGCATGCTGCTCATGTGCCTGCAGAGGACAGCTATACAGCCTCCTGCATTTCTTGCTCATGTGTCTGCAGAGGACAGCTATACAGCCTCCTGCATGCTTCTTATATGTCTGCAGAGGACAGCTATCCAGCCTCCTGCATGCTGCTCAAGTGTCTGCAGATGACAGCTATACAGCCTCCTGCATGCTTCTTGTTTGTCTGCAGAGGACAGCTATCCAGCCTCCTGCATGCTGCTCACGTGTCTGCAGAGGACAGCTATCCAGCCTCCTGCATGCTGCTCATGTGTCTGCAGAGGACAGCTATACAGCCTCCTGCATGCTGCTCATGTGTCTGCAGAGGACAGCTATACAGCCTCCTGCATGCTGCTCATGTGTCTTTCAGAGGACAGCTATACAGCCTCCTGCATGCTTTCTTATATGTCTGCAGAGGACAGCTATACAGCCTCTGCATGCTGCTCATGTGCCTGCAGAGGACAGCTATACAGCATCCTGCATGCTTCTTATGTGTCTGCAGAGGACAGCTATAACAGCCTCCTGCATGCTTCTTATGTGTCTGCAGAGGACAGCTATACAGCCTCCTGCATGCTGCCCATGTGTCTGCAGAGGACAGCTATACAGCCTCCTGTATGCTTCTTATGTGTCTGCAGAGGACAGCTATACAGCCTCCTGCAGGGATCTACTGTGTCTGCAGAGGACAGATATACGGCCTCCTGCATGCTTCTTATGTGTCTGCAGAGGACAGCTATACAGCCTCCTGCATGCTTCTTATGTGTCTGCAGAGGACGGCTATACAGCCTCCTGCATGCTGCTCATGTGACTGCAGAGGACAGCTATACAGCCTCCTGCATGCTGCACCTGTGTCTGCAGAGGACAGCTATACAGCCTCCTGCATGCTGCTCCTGTGTCTGCAGAGGACAGCTATACAGCCTCCTGCATGCTGCTCATGTGTCTGCAGAGGACAGCTATACAGCCTCCTGCATGCTGCTCATGTGTCTGCAGAGGACAGCTATACAGCCTCCTGCATGCTTCTTATGTGTCTGCAGAGGACAGCTATCCAGCCCTCCTGCATGCTGCTCATGTGTCTGCAAAAGGACAGCTATACAGCATCCTGCATGCTGCTCATGTGTCTGCAGAGGACAGCTATACAGCCTCCTGCATGCTGCTCATGTGTCTGCAGAGGACAGCTATACAGCCTCCTGCATGCTTATTATTTGTCAGCAGAGGACAGCTATACAGCCTCCTGCATGCTGCCTCATGTGTCTGCAGAGGACAGCTATACAGCTCCCTGCATGCTGCTCATGTGTCTGCAGAGGACAGCTATACAGCCTCCTGCATGCTTCTTATATGTCTGCAGAGGACAGCTATACAGCCTCCTGCTCCTGTGTCTGCAGAGGACAGCTATACAGCCTCCTGCATGCTTATGTGTCTGCAGAGGACAGCTATACAGCCTCCTGCATGCTTCTTATGTGTCTGCAGAGGACAGCTATACAGCCTCCTGCATGCTGCTGATGTGTCTGCAGAGGACAGCTATACAGCATCCTGCATGCTGCTCATGTGCCTGCAGAGGACAGCTATACAGCATCCTGCATGCTGCTCATGTGTCTGCAGAGGACAGCTATACGGCCTCCTGCTCCTGTGTCTGCAGAGGACAGCTATACAGCCTCCTGCATGCTGCTCATGTGTCTGCAGAGGACAGCTATCCAGCTTCCTGCATGCTTCTTATGTGTCTGTAGAGGACAGCTATACAGCCTCCTGCATGCTTCTTATGTGTCTGCAGAGGACAGCTATACAGCCTCCTGTTTGCTTCTTATGTGTCTGCAGAGGACAGCTATACAGCCTCCTGCATGCTTCTTATGTGTCTGCAGAGGACAGCTATACAGCCTCCTGCATGCTTCTTATGTGTCTGCAGAGGACAGCTATACAGCCTCCTGCATGCTGCTCATGTGTCTGCAGAGGACAGCTATACAGCCTCCTGCTCCTGTGTCTGCAGAGGACGGCAATACAGCCTCCTGCATGCTGCTCATGTGTCTGCAGAGGACAGCTATACAGCCTCCTGCATGCTTCTCATGTGTCTGCAGAGGACAGCTATACAGCCTCCTGCATGCTTCTCATGTGTCTGCAGAGGACAGCTATACAGCCTCCTGCATGCTTCTCACCTGTCAGCAGAGGACAGCTATACAGCCTCCTGCATGCTGCTCATGTGTCTGCAGAGGACAGCTATACAGCATCCTGCATGCTTCTTATGTGTCTGCAGAGGACAGCTATACAGCCTCCTGCATGCTTCTTATGTGTCTGCAGAGGACAGCTATACAGCCTCCTGCATGCTTATGTGTCTGCAGAGGACAGCTCTACAGCATCCTGCATGATTCTTATGTGTCTGCAGAGGACAACTATACAGCCTCCTGCATGCTGCTCATGTGTCTGCAGAGGACAGCTATACAGCCTCCTGCATGCTGCTCCTGTGTCTGCAGAGGACAGCTATACCGCCTCCTGCATGCTTCTCATGTGTCTGCAGAGGACAGCTATACAGCCTCCTGCATGCTGCTCATGTGTCTGCAGAGGACAGCTAATACAGCCTCCTGCAATGCTGCTCATGTGTCTGCAGAGGACAGCTATACAGCCTCCTGCATGCTGCTCATGTGTCTGCAGAGGAAAGCTATACAGCCTCCTGCACTGTTCTTATGTATCTGCAGAGGACAGCTATACAGCCTCCTGCATGCTGCTCATGTGTCTGCAGAGGACAGCTATACAGCCTCCTGCATGCTTCTTATATGTCTGCAGAGGACAGCTATACAGCCTCCTGCTCCTGTGTCTGCAGAGGACAGCTATACAGCCTCCTGCAAGCTTCTGATGTGTCTGCACAGGACAGCTATACAGCCACCTGCATGCTTCTGATGGGTCAGCAGAGGACAGCTATACAGCATCCTGCATGCTGCTCAGGTGTCTGCAGAGGACAGCTATACAGCCTCCTGCATGCTTCTTATGTGTCTGCAGAGGACAGCTATACAGCCTCCTGCATGCTGCTCATGTGTCAGCAGAGGACAGCTATACAGCCTCCTGCATGCTGCTCCTGTGTCTGCAGAGGACAGCTATACAGCCTCCTGCATGCTTCTTATATGTCTGCAGAGGACAGCTATACAGCCTCCTGTATGCTTCTTATATGTCTGCAGAGGACAGCTATACAGCCTCCTGCATGCTTCTGATATGTCTGCAGAGGACAGCTATACAGCCTCCTGCATGCTTCTTATGTGTCTGCAGAGGACAGCTATACAGCCTCCTGCATGCTTCTTATGTGTCTGCAGAGGACAGCTATACAGCATCCTGCATGCTTCTTATGTGTCTGCAGAGGACAGCTATACAGCATCCTGCATGCTTCTTATGTGTCTGCAGAGGACAGCTATACAGCCCATTGCAGTGTTCTTATGTGTCTGCAGAGTACAGCTATACAGCCCATTGCAGTGTTCTTATGTGTCTGCAGAGGACAGCTATACAGCCTCCTGCATGCTTGTCACCTTTCTGCAGAGCTTCAAGCTCAGCTCGACTATAAGCAGTTATACACACAGCCTGAACTGATGAGACATGTGAGAAGTGTACACTGCCTCCTCACTCCTCCCCTTCTGTTACCAGACCGGAGACTGTGTTATATGGAGGAATACACACTGCCCCCCTCTCCCCCTGTTAAATGTCAGGAGACTCTATAACACTGTGTTAAATGAGGGGATCTGTGATTTAAACAGTCAGTAATTGCCCAGATCATTAACCCTAGAGCTGGGAGATGAGTACAGAGACAGCAGACCTTGGTTTCACTATCGATTTTAACAGCTCAGAGTGGAGAAAACACAGAGTGTATAGGAAGCCAATCACAGCATAGGGGGCGTGGATGGGGCGTTTCCTGCTGGGGCGTATCCCAACAGGCTGAATGAAATGTCAGCCAGCCAATCACAGTGCAGGGGGCGTGTCTAGGGAGATGGGAAACTACATGGGGGCATGTCCCGACCAGCAGCAGCAGAAACAGAATACAGATTTACAGAAAAGCTCATATCTGCAAAACCAAGTGACTGAGGTAATGCAACCCTATTACAAAAGTGCTTATTTTTACTGTCTCCATAATCTGAGACATGATCTTTGTAGCGATACAACCCCTTTAATAAACACATATCAAAGTGCTCTAACCATGAAATCAATATATTACATTTTCTCCAATAACATAAATGCAAATATATCAAATAGCTGCAAAGAAAAAAAAAACACTACAAAACGATGTCAAACTCCGAGAAAATTGCACTAATAAAACATCACAAAAGCCAAAGCAGATGTTGGACAGATGTTTTATTAAACATTTTCCATAACAACAATTTTAGATGTATTTGGGCTGCTTTGAACTTTAATGCAATTCAGTATATACAACAACAGGCAGCACAGTACAGGTCTTGCTGGGACCTGTGGTCCGCCAATCAGGATTTCTTGCTTATTTATTCTTCTTGACAATTCATTTATTGTAGTAGTGTACTGCTGTAAGTTTAGGACTCTAGCACATTACAAGAATACCGTGCTCCACTTCGACTTCTCCGCTCAGGTAGACCACATTAAACTAGGTCTGCCTGTCGGAGCTGTAAAGCGCTGGAATGCGCCTCACTTTGCCGACCCGCAATCATGCATGCCTCAGAGTTTTCGAATTTGCCGCGTCCCAGCCCAGAACGCCCACAGTGCGCCCATTGCACGCCCCTTCATATTAGGCACATCTGAAAGTGGCAAAGGTTGCGCCTAACAGTGGATTCGGCACAGTGAGGCGCAGTTTTCGCCAGAAAACAGGCACAACTCCCGATCATACATGTCGCCCATAATGTCAACTTGTGTATGTTGGGTGCACCTCTCCTAAATTAAAGCAACACATTACTGAATATTTATCATTAGAAACCAAACAAGACTGAGAGTATAGGGTAAAACATAATTTTTATTGCTACAAAATTTTAAAAAGATAGTAATACAAAGAAATATTTGTCTATAAAAATCCAAGAAAAACATGGGTGGACAGGGTCAATACACAGACAGGAAGAGTGTATGGTGTTACCATAGATCAAGTGAATAGAGCAACGCAGTTGCAGACTGTAATCCCCACGGTTACCACAAGGTGGCCCATAAGTGATTAGATAGTGTATCTATTTAGACCAAGTAGCCGAGGAGAGACAAAGAGTACAAATAGTGGTAACAACAGGTTCTTACCTGTGATAGACCCTGTCCAACACCCACCCCAACGCACGTTTCGCGTCAAATGACGCTTCCTCGGGTGGATAGTGGCTAGTGTGTGCATCCTGTTTATATATCCCTAGATAATGAACTACCATTCAGGATACCAAGCGGCGCATGCGCAGTATTCGGAGACGGCCGCGCCACTGCCCCAAATCCGGTGAACCCGCCCCACTTCCGGCGAACCCGCAGTAACGCGCATGCGTGGAATACCATACATACAAAAGGATAATCCAAGTTTTGTCAGGGGCAGCTAGTCATTTCGTAAAGGTGCACGCATCAGACACAACTACATTTTCTTTATGTCCTCTAGATAAGGTTGTGAAACCTAAAAGGGGCTGTGATTGGCAACCCCTTCTATATGAACAGGAGGCGAGATGGACATTGTGACTTAATTCCCACTTCTCAGCTGGTCTCAATTATCGATCAGATCTGATGTACATTTATTCCTGATTTATTATGTGATATATTTTGACTTATTCTTACTTTGTATGATACATTTTCACTGATTTTTGTTAATTATTTTTTGTTTATTTTCACTTTGTGTGATTGATCCCTATTTGTTTTAAAAAGATTTGTGATGGGACCAACCTGACTCTCCCTTCTGTCCCCCCTTGCTTAGTTTACGGGGCACCATATGCCCCGGGATCCGCATGACCCCTCTTTGAGCCCCCTCTTCCCCCCCTTTTTTTTTTTTTTCCTCCCCTTGTTAAAAATTACTCAGGCCCCTCTTCCTCCACCTATGTTGCTTTAGCTCCTACTGCTGGTGCCTCATTTATAAGTGCCTCATCGATAAATATGACTCGGCTCTTACAGCTCGGGATTGGCTAGCCACGCTTGGTTCCCTTGGCTAGCCACGTCTACCCCGAGTGTGTTCTGAACGTTCCTTTCCGGTGCTAGCACCTTACGTAAATAATACTTAGGTTCCCTGAGTGGACTATTATTGATTCTATTTGTTGTTTTCTTTATTCTTTGGTTTCCTAGGACATGTTAATTAGCAATATCCTAACAGTTGCTGTTGTAGCTTGTTCATATCTATCTCATTTGATTATTTTTCCATGTGAATTTTATTGTCTTAGAAAAAGAATTGTTAATAAAAATGTAAATATAAAAAAAAAGCACATTTGTGTCACTTAAGCTCATGCTATGAGTAAGAACCTTTGGGTTCGAAATGTGTAAGCATCATCGAGTACCTCACTTGTATATTTTTTTTCTTTTGCTTATATGCTGTGGTTTTTAATGGATCTACAATAAAGCTGACTTCATGATTTTATATACAAAGATGGTGCTGGATTCCTCCCTTTGGAATATTTTTCTGCTGTCTAAACTGTTGTAGACTGAACAACACATCAAGAGCACATCTTAAATCTCTACAACCTTTTGACTTTAAACAGCATTCCCGTTGGAAGGCTGGAAAGTGCTTCAATTTTTGACGGTAGCACTCTGGTACCTCACACCTTATAAACATTCTTATTTACACTTGATTACTCCCCAGAGTCGATTGCTAAGCTCTTATCAATCGACTTGAGGCCTTAACAACCGGCTTAACAACTATTAGCGACTTCACAGTGCAGTAAGTTATATGTCTCCCAGTATAGGTAATAGGGTCCCCCAGTAAGTTAGATGTCCCCAGTTTAAGTAATAGGTCAATTGAAGGTCAGGCACACTACTCTTGTTCCTGCGCCTGAGCTTCAATTGAGCTTCTTGGCATTTCATAGTGATTTGTACATATTTATTATCGGTATTTGACCCGGCGTGTCCTTTGACCTTGCAACCTGTCTGTTTCTTGCCCTAACCTTTGCCTTTGTCTCTGATCTCAAAAGAACTATGCCAGCCTTGACTCACTGCCACACTGACTACACCACTTATCTTCTCCATTTGTACTGCATCTGAATGTTAGGTGTAGTCACGGGTGACTAAAGCAGGGATAACAACCTGTGGCCCCTTTTCAGCAAAGACCAGATCCATGTACAGGAGTAAAAAGGGGGATTCTTAGACTCTCCAGCAAGTAACCAAAAGAACCCACTGTCTGTCTCCAGTGAGTTTTGGCTGGTAATGGATCCTGCTAATGCGCCTCTGCCTCAAGAGCTGGCTGCTGAACAGGCCCATCAAGGCACTCATTAAGAACAACATTTGCAGATGTTCCAGAACATTGCAGCTCAACTACTCTGCCTCCTGTTGCCATGGGAAATATCCGCCTCCATCTCTCATTGCCTCCACAAAATGATGGTGACCCCAAGGCCTACCACAGTTTTGTGCACCATACACTTTAAGGGCCATGCTCACCAGTTTGTCTCCGACAGAACCAAGATAGCATTTATCATCTCCCTGCTGTTCGTTGATTCCATAAAGTCTAATCTTTAGGACTTCCTGGTGACATTTTGGAGGGTCTTAGAGAAACAAAGGAGTGTCTTATCTGCAGCTTTCCACTACTCAATTTACTTTTAGGCAATTCCAAATCCAAAACTTGTTCTCCAAGTTAGCCTGGAACAGCAGGGCCCTTGTAGTCATCTTTTGGATGGGCCTTGCTGGTCATATAAAAGATGAGCTAATCAGTTGAGATCTGCCTGCTATCTTGTACTGACATGTGGTTTTCAGAACCTACGTAAGACCATGAAACAACGTGAGTCAAAGTGACTTGAAAGCGATCTGTCTGTGACCTTCCAGAGACCCCTTAGCCATGATTGTCCTCTACTTGGTAAGAGCATATACTCTCAGAGAGGCTTATACTTTCTACAGAGGAGCACACACAAGTACGCAACAATCTCTCTTTACCAGGCAAAAAACATTTTTTTCTTTGATTTCCTCATCCAGATTAACCCAGTATCTAGGGTTCTTGGAGAAGCTCCTAACCCTTATTTTTAAACCATTGGTGGCGGGAAAACCTTTGTTAACCTGTTGTTTTTTTCGGGTTTTAATTTTTCTTTTTAAATTTTAAGTCTATTAAAAAAAAAAAAGGGCAGTTGCTTTGCCCCCAGTCTGGGGGTACCTCAAGCCAAATTAAAAGGAATCCAGTATATTGCCCAACTGGCCCTTTAATTTTTTATACACCCAACCATTCAGTTTTAAATTCCCAAATGGAAAGGCATTTTACCACGATAAAAGAAAAAGCCTTTTCTGGGGGCTTCACCAATTTGGGAATTTTGGGGAGTTATAAGCCCTTCAGTTTTTTCCCAACCCTGCTGGACTTTTCAAGATAATTTTGACTTGACTTCTTTTCTGCTTACTATCCTCAGTTCAATGGACAGGTGGAATGTGTAAATCAGCTGCTGAGCAACTACATGTTTACTACAACAACCATGACAGTGAGTGCACGGAGTCATATCCTATCTTCATTACATAATGTCAGCATCCATGTCTTCTGCTTTCTCTCTCAACTTCTTTGGCGAGTCATGACAGAGCTTCTGTTCTTTAACTTTATGTAGCCTCCTGCAGACCTTTTAGTGCTCCTGGACTTTGTTACCTCACATTTAAGGGATTGTCTCACTTCAGACAATAAGTTTATAGAAAGCTGTTTTGGTTTAAATCACAACTCCCCTTTAAAAGTCTATAAAACAACCCAAAAAAAACCCCCGTTCAAAACGAGAGGTTTTTGGGGCTCTTTAGGGTGGTGGGGCCGGGCATTAGATAAAAGCATATTTTAAAAATAGCCATCATTTGTTGAACCCCAAACAGCTTTTGTAAAAAAAGGAATTTTTAAAAAAGGGTACATGAGGAAATTAACAATACATTATTATTACCTTTGGAATTCCAGACTGTATTCCCGATTTTACATATCGTCGCAAGCCAAAAACAAAGGGGATAGTCAAATAGTTTTAGCCATGAAGTGTATAAGAAGACCATGACGTTTGCTTGAGTTCTGCATGGAATTTATTCAGCTGTCATCCATTACAATAAGCCTAAATAAAATCCTTTTCTCATTAAACTTGTTTATCCATTGTTTAGATTACTGCCATCTTACTCATTCAAGTGAATATTTCCTGTCACAGCCTCTTATTTCTTTCAATTTTTGACCCGAAAACAGGTCAGCTTTATCAAAGAAACTGTTTATTTAGGGACAGTATGAGATCCGGTTGCCTCTTTACTAAAATTAACAGGCCATCATGTTGAAATTTTAAAAAAGTCCCTCAAAATCAAACGATGAATATATTCCATTCCTTTTGCATAGTCCAAATATATTGAAACCCCTTTAGATAGTACATATTTAAGCATATAAAATACTGCAATACATACCAAAGAAATTACTAAAAGGTTGTTTTGGAGGTTTCACATATGAATTTTTGTTTCCCATTTTTTCAAGACGAAAAAAAATGTTCTAAACAGTTTTTTTGGGAAAATAAGCTTTGTCTTACTCTTACTGTAAATAAGTTTTTTTACCCTCTGTATCCTGGAGGGCACTTGCTGACCCCAAAAAAATCTTTACATTTAGCAGCTACTAATAATGATCATTTCCAGTGAAAAAAAAAGGGAAAAATTGTCCCTTGCTCAAATCGAGGGAAATACAGTGTGGACAAATTTTTTGATTTTTTGAAAAGAAAATAAAAATCCAAAATGCAAGAAAAACGAACTGGCAACGTAAAAAAAAAATTTTTAAATTTTACTGAAAATCAACTAATGAAAATCAAACATTGGGTTTGAATTGTGGTTCAGCTGAAATATTGGAAAAAAAATTATGAAACTGGTCTGGAAAAAAATGATGGTATCTCTAGAAAAGACTGAAAATAATTTGACCAAATAGACATGCTAAACTAAGGTATATCCTGGTATGAGCATCACAGGTGTCTTCAACCTCCATTAACATGGCTGCAAGAGGAAAATTTATGACAAATTAAAGAGCAAAATAAAATGGTAACCTAAAAAACCCAAAACAATTTCCCAAAGAGTTACAGGTGAATCCAAAAGTAATGTAATTTAATTTTCTTAAAGGGGCTTATTGCAGAAAAAAATAACATACAGGTAATTGCAAACAGTCCATGACAAACGTAAACTGAGGGTGGATGCAAAGGGCCATGAGGGGAGTGGGGGACAAAAAATTTAAAAAACCAAAACGGTAAGCGACTTGGCCAGGGAGCAACAGGGGAACTAGACCTGATTAGGAGGAAACCTTTGGAAGGGCCCTTTAACCGGGGGGCACAAGAGGAACTGTGAAATTGAACCAGGAGGAACACCATAAGAATTGGGGACTTGAACCAAGAGGCACACCAGAGAAATGGCAGATTTGAACCAGAAGGAACACTAGAGGAACTACAAACTAGAACTGGGAAGAACACCAGAGGAACTGCAAGCTTGAACCAGGAGGAACATCAGATGGTCAAAAGAGAAGATAAACTGTTGCCCTGCTGGAAGGCACAGAGAGCATTAAGCAGCCATCAAAGGAGCCCCTAGGGTCAACGGCCTGGTGTGGGCAAGACCTTACAACATCAGTGTCAAATTGCACCATCTGTCCCTGTCTTTGCAAAGTGGACTTTATGGAAGATGACCGAAGAGGAAACCACTGTTGAAAGAAAATGATAAAAAAGTGAGGCTGGAATTTTCGAAAATGCACATTGACAAGACACAAAGCTTTTCAGAGAATTACCTTTGGACAGATGAGATAAAACTGGAGTTTTTAGGCAAGTCACATAAGCTCTATGTACAGAGATGCAAGAATGCAGCATACAAAAAAAGAACATTATACCTAATGTGAAAAATGGAGGAGGCTTGGTTATGTTTTGGGGCTGCTTTGCCGCATCTGGCAGAGGGTGTCTTGAATAAGTGCAGAGTACATTAAACTCTCAAGACTATAAACGCATTCTGGAGTGAAATTTGCTGCCCAGTGTCAGAACGCTTCGTCTCAGTCACAGGTCATGGGTCCTCCAACAGGATAATGACCCAATACACACAGCTATAAACATCCAAGAATAGCTAGAGCAAAGCATTAGACTATTCTGAAGCGTTTTTTAAGGAACCCTCATCTAAATCCTAATAAACATCTGTGGAAGAAGCTGAAACGTGCAGTCTGGAGAAGGCGCCCATGAATCCTGTAACAGCTGGTGCAGTGTGCTCTTGAATAGTGGGCCAAAATTTCTGTGAACGGGTGCAGAAGTCTCATTGAGAGTTACAGAAGATGTTTGTTTGCAGAAGGTTGTGTAACAAAATATTAAGTTAAGAGTACCATCATTTTTGTTCAGGCCAGTTTCGTTAGTTTCGATTTTGATTACTGTAGTTGATTTTTAGTAAATTTAAATTTATTATTACTTGTCAGTTATTCCATCGATGATTATGGGTTTTTTCCCTTTTTAACAGAAGGGTACAAACAATTTTGTCCATCTATGCAACTTAGGACCCTTGCTCCTGTTGACTTCCTAGTAAAAATTGTAGAATTAGGGGATGTCCAGACAGATTTTTTACTTTAGAGCAAGTTCACAAATATGAAAAAACCACAATGGTAAATAGTTGAACATTGTGGCTCAGTGAAACATACCTCAAATTATCAAAATGTAATTATTTTTATTAATTGCAATGTTTTCTAGATTAAGTCGAAGAAAACATTATAGAATCACTCAATGTTGAGGAAAAAATATGGAATCATCTTGTAATTTGAATTTCTAAAACAAACAGTCTAAGAACGGTAGTCAATCTTCAGTTAAAAGAGAAAATGCTGTTGCTAATTGAAAACATGAAAACATTGAAAACATGGTCCTAACAATAAAACCATCAATTGACATAACAGATAGAATGATAAAACTCCTTCAATATAGAAATCCAACATGAAGGGCGACATGTATGATGGGAGGCGCGTCAAAGTGAATTGTTGAGTCTCATTGTATATGCGCCTGATTTATGAAAGTGTTTTTTGTGCATTCATAAATGGTGTGTAAAGTTCAACGCGCCTCGCCTATGTGTTAGGCGCATTATGGAACTTAGGCGCACCTAACGTATTAAAGTGATAGAAAGGCTGGAAAAAAAAAAAGTCATTAGAATAGCATGTCAGTGAATAGAAACTATGGTACTGGTCCTGCTTGGAGGACCACAGGTCCCAGCAATACCTGTGCTGTGTTGGCTCTTGCTATATGTAGAATAAAGGGTGAGAGCAGCAAAAATAAATGTCAAATTTAATGTAGTAAAAATTTAAAATATAAAAATCTGAACAACATAATCAGTGGGTTATTTAATGTAAAATTAGTTTAAGATTCTATGAATTTTAAATACATTTTATAGGAGATTTCTATGTTTTGGGGATATAATATATTTTTATATACATTTTATATGATCACATTTTTTATTAAATTTAAATAATTTAATTTTAAACAGTTTGATAATTATAATAAATTACTTTTTATTAATGTACTGGTTCAGGCTCAGGCAGACCACATTAAAATAGGTCTGCCTGTTGGAGCAGTAATGTGCCTAGTTTTGCCGAACCACATTCAGACATGTGTCTAATCTTATGATTGTGGTGCGACACACCTCCATAACGCCCCCAGAACACCCCTTTATGTTAAGCGCATTCGAAAGTGTTGAGTCTTACAAAATAATGAGCCTAACACATTCATTAGGTGCATTAGACATTGTAGCCAGCTCAGTTAGGTGCACTGTACGCCAGAAAAAGGGTGAAAAACCCTTTCATACATGTCGCCCAAAGTGTCAGCAAATATGTTGTTCCCAGTCAGCTGCGTGCAACCATTTGTGAAAGTATAAACACAACTGAAACACTGTGAAAAGAAAATACATAGAAACACCAAGGAAGCTGACACAGCACCCAGATAGAAAAGTAAAAAAAAAAAAAAAGTATAATAATACAAATGAATAATACAAATGAAAAACAAATGTGCAGAAACATGTCAATGTTTGTGACACGTAGAGGACCAGGGAAGATGGCAACTTTTACCTTAAAAGTCAATGCACAGGAGTACGTAGAAACTTTGGATATTTTTTTCCATTTCATCAACTGAAAATAGGATTGGTAATAATGCAGTAATTTTTAAGAATGATAATGCATCTCACACCAGAAATAATGGTGCAATAGATTTTCACTAGGAAAGCCATATCAATTAAATGGTATGTCCAGTAACCAGTCTATAGTGCAACCTGATTGAATATTTAGGTGAAAATAAAAATAAATGGTCCACGACAAGGCTCCATTGAGCGAAGAACATCTTTTAACTGCTGTTAAATAAAGTTAGAATCAGTTTGATGTAAAATATCCAATATCATTACTAAAGTCCATGCCTCAAAAATTAAGGCCATTATAAAAGTCTTAATAATAAGCAACTAAGTAGTAGTTAGGATGTGGTGGATGATTCTGTAATATTTCCTCTACTTGATCTAGAAAAACATATGCCATTAAATGAGATCATTTCCTTTTTTTTTGTTTGTATGTTGCGTAAAGCCAAAATGTTCAGCTATGAAACAAATATTATTTGGTGTTATAACTATTTCTGTAAAACAAAGCTGAATGAACATCTTTCAAGGGTCAAGCCACAGGGACCGGCCGACCGCCTGCCACTGAAATAATTCTTTCCAGTGGTGGTGGTGGTGGACATGGTTTTCAGACAGATTGTTAATGGCCACACTATTTTTGCAGGTAAACAGCAGTTTCTGCAAGTAAAACTGCAGTTTATTTCCAAAATTCTGAGTTTATTACCAAAGTATGGCCAAAATGCTTTTGGGCACTTCATGTGGCTTTACACTAGGCGTAGTAAATAATGTTCACTAGAATTTTACCAGAATTTGTACATGGAGAGCAAACAAGTGTTGATGACAAAACTTAACGAGTGTGTTTGGCTATACTCAGAACACCCATAGAAATTGAAGTGTAGCACTAAAAAGCACAAGTGGGAAAACCCCTTAAGTACTCTATTAACCTCTTAACAACCGGCCACTGTCTTTGGACGGCAGCCGGATCACGTTCCTGCAGACCGAAGGGGTTTGCAACATCCAGCGCCGAGACTGCGCTAGGAACGAAGCTGAAGTTAACAGCTCTGTTCCTAGAGCAGTCTTTGTTAATATCAGGGATCGGAGGAAGCCTCCCATCCCCACCGTTTAACTCTTTGATTCTCACAGCTTATAACTGCAACATAACCAAGAGGAATTTCCTTGAAGCAAGATGTTTTTTTCTTCATTCCACTTTATTTCTACAAGGAGTCTATCAGCAACTAGCCATAATACATACAATCCAACACGGCATGTGAACTACTCAAAAAATCCAAGAAAATTCAGGATGCGTCCACATAGCAGTGACAAAATACCAGTCACATTCTGTCTTAACCCCTTAAAGACCCTGGACGCATGAGTACGTCCCAGGGTCCCTAAGGGGCTTTGCACTGGGATCACTCCACGCACCCCCCCCCTCGCACAGCAGCATCGCTCGCCCGTGCTGTTTAAGCCTTCAGATGCCGCAGCAAAGATGGCCGTGGCGTCTGAATGAATGAAGATCGGTGCCGCGCACCGATCTTAGGGAGACGGCATCGCCGAGTCTACCTCAGGATCCGACGCCCGAAATGCAGCGGGGAGCCTGTGAATGCTCCCATCACTGCCATGTCCTGTTTGCCCCACTTCCAGCCGCAGACAGGAATTGGTGAAACCGCCATCTTGGTACAGTCTAATGCATTGTCTATGCAATGCATTAGACTGTATTAACAATCGCGCCACCTAGTGGTCAAGCACCCTAGGTGGACTCAATGTTACAGTAAAAAAAAAAAAGAAAGTTTTAAAGTACAAAAAAAAAAGTATTAAAAGTTCAAATCACCCCTTTTCCCCATTTTACAAATAAAAACAATAAAATAATAAAAAAGTTACACATATTTGGTATCGCTGCGTCCAAAAAAAGTCTGATCTATACAAATATAACATAATTTATCCCATACGCTGAACACCATAGAAGAAAAAAAATTCCAAACGCCAAAATTGCATTTTTTTGTCATTTTACGTCACTTAAAAAATTGAATAAAAGTGATCAAAAAAGTCGCATGCATTCCAAACTGCTAGCGATAAAAAGTACACTTCAGTCCACAAAAAATGCACCCTCACTGACGCCCGTAGGTGTTAGTACAAAAAAGTTATTGGTCGCCCAAAATGGCGCCGTGGTGCAAATTTCAAAATAGAAAAAGTTTGGAATTTTTTTACGGTACCAAAACATAATAAACCCTACATGTTTGGTATTGCCGGATACGTATCAACCTGTAGAATACAGATAACACAATATTTACCAAAGATTGAACGCCGTAAAAGCAAAACACCCGCAAATATGGTGAAAACACTTTTTTTCACAATTTGTCCCACTTGGAATTTTTTTGCGGTTTCCCAGAATATTCTATAGTAATATGAATAACGCCATTAGAAAGTACATCTTGTCCGCAAAATAAAAGCCTTCATATGTCTATGTAGGTGGAAAAATAAAAAAGTTATGGCTGTGGGAAGGCGAGGAGAGAAAAACGAACGTGTCAACAAAAAAAAACGGCAGGTCCTTAAGGGTTTAAGAATCCGGACGGTATTTTATCGTCTTTTGAATGATTTTAGGGAACGATTCTGTCCGTGGTTTGCGGATTCACCCCCGTCCCCCTCAACCATTGAACTGCGCACCTTCCGCCTGAAAACTGCCAGCTGTGTAAAAAAAAACATAAGGCATAAAATCCGTTCAGTGTGGACTACTGAATGCATTTTATATTAAAGTCTATGTGGAAGGTTTACAGTTGGTTTTCAGACGGTTTCAAAATCCGAAAACCGTCTGAAATTTCGACCAAAAACCTTGCCGTGTGGACGTAGCCTTAGGGCATGTCCCCACGGCACGGGTTTTCGGCTGGTTTTTCAGACCGCCTGAAAAACCGGCCGAAAATGAGCACAATTGTGCTCTATGAAAAACCCGTGCAGCAGTCCCCACTGCACGGGTTTTCCGCCCGACGGTTTTGCCGCCGGCGGTCCGGCAGCAAAACATTGAACATGTTAATTCTTCCGTCCGGTTTCCGGATGGAATATGAACAATTCAATGGGAGGGGGGAGGGCTGTTCTCCGCTCATCGCGGAGAAAAGCCGTCCCCCCTGCGGCCGGTATTTGTCTACTGCCGTGGGGATGCGCCCTTACTGCAATTTGTGAAGGAAATAATACTCAAACAAATACCTTTAGATTTGGAATCTAAAATGGCACCACTCGCTTAGAAGCACATGTTAAAAATATTAGTATGTAGCTAAAAGTTCATAAACCCATTGCAGGATGTCATACAATACACCCAAACAGTTTGTATGCACTACACGATGGGAATCTTCTAGAATACAGAAATCTGTCATTTCAATGTATTTAAATACTCCTGGCTTTAAAGTCAACCATGTTTGTTTTTACATGTGACATCATATTTTCTAGTGCAGGTATTGGATCCCAAGTGAATCTACATTGTGTCAGATTCTGCAACTGAAGTCTAAAATTCCAAAGCAAAAATAAAAGCACATTCAGACATTTACAGAATTTACCTGTGATAGAGCAGTATATTATGTGTGGAGCTGTTTTCATCAAATCTTCATAACCTAAACCAACTTCAGCTAACTTTCCAGGAATGTAATTTTCTATGAGAACATCACAGGCTTGTGCAAGCTGAAAAGAAAATACACAGATATTACAGTAATTAAATGAATAACACAGACAGTTGTACACTTTGCTAATACCAAAGCTGTAAAGGGGTATTTCTATATGTGGAAATAGGATCTTGCAGCTTTTTTTGTTACAGTCAGAGAGAACAGAGGTGGACACACATGTGGAACTCTCTTCTTTCACTTCTATGGGGGTTCCAAGTACAGGCAAGCAGGTGTACTTGACTGTACACAGAACTCTAATAGAACTGAATGGAGAAAGCCATGCATTCACAGCTATAACTATAAAATCAGATTTCCTATGACTATTTTAACAGTCATGAATTGTCTCTGATATATGGGTGGCGAGTGAAGGTGACAAGACACATAGGCAAAGTCCATATATAGATTTTTGGCTTAAAGTTAGGTTACGTTATTTCTTGTTGTTACAGATAGGGTAATATCTTTTGTGGTTATCAAGATTGGTATACTATGAATATTGTATGTGGAAAATTAATGACACTGTTATACATGTCCACTGCTGTATATCTGTATGGATTGATTCTGGGTCAATAAAATGTTGCTTAAAAAAAGTCATGAATTGACCGTTTCTGAAGATGCTGGGTGTCCCACTTGCTTTGGCACAAGAAAAAGCAAGCAAGAATAACTTTTAAATTGTTGAACGTATTTTAAAATGCACATACCTGACTCTATGAAAATCAAAATGATGTCACAGCATAAGTTGGAAATGTTCACCATTTGAATTGATGCATGCTTAATCACAACTCTTCATGATTAGGAAAGTTTCATGCCAGCATGCCTGGATCCACTGCTTCTAATCCCTGACGGGTATTGGCCTGCAGTTCCACAAGTGCTTTTATGTTTTTTTTCCAGTAGTTACCCCTTCAGGTAACCCCAGAGTAAAAAAAATAGACAGTTTTGCTGATGTTGGGGTTCCAATTGATGAACCATAGTGGCACGATATTCAGGAAGAAGAGCTGTTTTTGCAGTCCATTGCATAAATCTTTGGACAAACCTAACTCCTGCACAAGTTTTGCTCCTGGTTTCCTGGAGCAACCAAGCACATAATTTTGAATCTTACAGAGTAAGGTATGTGCAGTTAAAATTTAGTTGTAGTCTGCTGTATAATTTAGAAGTTAGTATGCTCTTGTACCGATAGGGACTGTTGTCAAATAGAAAATGACCTGAACTCGCCTTTGCTGTTCCTCCTCAGCAATCACTTGGCTTACATGCTAACAGAGACCATTGAAGACAGTGATTGAGGGCCAGCAGAAAATATTGGAGGTAAGAAAGAGCTATTATTATTACTTATTTTTGAGCGCCATTAATTTCAGGGCGCTGTACAAGCCAAAGGGTTCAGATACATGCAGTAATATGAGACCAGAACAAATACAGTAATAACACTAAATATAAAATATATAGAGAGGACCCTGCTCGCGAGAGCTTAAAATCTACAAAGGTGGCTTTAAAAGTGCAGTCAGATTATTTTTTTATTTTACAACAGCTCTGGTCACTACATATAGTTATGCTATTTATTACCTCAAGAAAACAATTCACTTCCCATCCCCTTTGGAAGTGAATTAAAAATACAATTCTTAAATATAAAATATGTACCTCCCAGCCGTTCTGATTTCAGTGGCAGTCCAGATTTGGGAACACTGTCCCACCATCCTGGGACAGCTGGCAGGTGTCTCGTTTTTCACGGGTATGTCCCAGGGATCCATGGCATATGCCCTAAATCCCCCAGAATGCTCTGTGCAATCCACTATTTGTGCATCAGTGGGACGCACAAATAATGGGTGCAGACTTGCCGACTGTCGTGTACTTTGCCATGTACAGAACAGTGGTGCCAGGGATGCATCAGAAGACGCACCCCTGATGTCAGTGGCTGCAGGGGGCTTACATCGCCACCTCAGCTAGACTACACAGTCAAGCTGTGGGAGCAGACAGCAGGGGGATGTAATTGATCTCCGTTAGCCCCTACCTTCCTATCCCCTCCACCCTCCCTCCTTGTCCCCCCCAACAGACGCCTCATGGCCTATCCAGCTTTCCTGAATGCATCTAGTTTTTAGTGGGTGCCTGCAGTAGGGGATGTCACTCAGCTTTTCCAGGCACTAAGAGCTGGTATTCTTAGGATTGGAAGCTTCCAATATCCATGGACCTTTCCATCCTGATAGTATCAGTTACCGGTTTTACCTCAGCTGGTTATGAAAAATGGGGAGACCCTACAAGGTTTTTTTTTAAAATAATTTGTTCTTCTTAGATTTTTAATAGAGCCAAGGTAAAACCAGCAGCTGCAGGCTGATATTAATAAAATGGAAAGGTCTATGGGAATTTGCCTTTTCCACCCTAAAAATACCAGCCTTTAACCACCTCAGAAGCGGACCATCAGATTAGATGATCCCCTTTCTGATGATAACCTGGCTCTTCCAATTACTCCTGGTGCTTTGGGTACTGGAGTAATAGTGGCACAATGTTAGTGTCAGCCTTGTGGTAACTAAAAACACCGCTGGTGACACAAAACCCTTGCGCTAATAATGGAGAAGCGTCTGTCAGACACCTCCATTACTGCAACTGGAAGAAAATGGTAAAAAAAAAAAAATACAGAAACAGAGGAAAAAACATTTATTTAAATAAACATTCTCCAACACCTGCCACTGTTGACCATTTTACGTAAGAAATAAATGCAATGCTGGTACAATGTAGTCCAAAAAATCTGATAGTATTAATATTAAAATGCATCCCCTGCACCCCTGAAGGTCATAGCTGTGACTGATCATCTGGGGGCAGAGGGGACCGAGTACAGTCCACAGCCACACCACAATATCCAGGGGGCTGGTCCCGTCTCCCGTTTGTGTGGTAATTTCTGCATGGAAAAGGCATGGCTGGAAGAAATTATCATGGCAATCTGGAGCGGATGGAAAAAAGAACAACTACCATCAAAGAAGACGTAAACTGTGAGTAACTGCACTTCAATCACTTATGTCTGCAGAGCCTGTGTACAACTGGTATCTACCCCATATGGTAACTGTATGTCAGGAATATTCGTAGTAGTGTAATGGTTTATATTCAGTCTCAGTATGGCCACTGTATGGGACGCTTTCCTCTCCTATGCGCTCCACCGCCCGCTTCTATGTCCGTGGATTCTCTATATATTTATGGCAGTAACATATGTCTGCAAAGCACTTGTGTACACTGGTATCTACCCCATATGGTAACTGTATGTCGGGAATATTCGTAGTAGTGTAATGGTTTATATTCAGGAATAGCATGGTGGTATTATTCAGTCACTATGTGATGGTGATATATGGTCATGGTGTGGAAGTATTATTCAGTCACTATGTAGTGGTGATGTGTGGTCATGATGTGGTGGTATTATTTGATCTTTGTATAGCGGTATGATTGATAATATTAGTCTTGGCTTTGTCCCTGTCTTACCTCTATTTAAATGGATTTATGTATATACAATACATAACTTTATATAAATACATCTTTATAGACCCCAGTAACGCCGCTGTTGTGTTGCCGCTGGTCTGCTGAATGGGACAGGGCATGATTATGTTATGTGGGGCGTGATTAGAGGTGTGTCGTGGTGTGATATCAGTTATTTGGGTGTAGTTGAAGGAGTGGCCTGATGTGTCCCTATTTGCAATCTCTAAAACTTGGGAGGTATGTATCCTGATCAATACGTTTGCACATTGAAGATCCTTCTAAGGATCTGCTTACAAATGCCGCAAAAGTATCCTTATGGCTAGTATATGCCAGCATACCACAAAAAAAGGTATGAAACAGCACGGTACACTATGCTATTCCATCTCACAGAATCTGGTTAATAACGCAACCTCAACATCTTCCTGCTGCAGGTTTTTTTTTTTTAAAACACAACACAGGCCATACCTACAGGCTGGACTACAAACTGAACCCAATAGGAGGCAACACGGGCCCCTGTGCTACTTGGGAGAGATAAGCAGGCACAGGTAATTTCTGAGCAGTAGCTCACACACCCCTCCACTAGGGGAACAATTAGGCCTCGTTCACACGGCTTATTTGGGCACGGATTGGCGCCGTACTCCGCGCTGGATTTGCGCTTCAGTACGGCACCAATCCGTCCCTGTCATTACGGTAATCCACTGCTCTCATAGAGAACAGTGGATTCCGTCGCTCCTCCCCGCTCGGCGAATCCGCCGCGGGGGGGAGAAAGTGACATGCACATTATTTACGGCGCGGACGCGCCGTAATCAATGCATTGTCTATGGGGCCAGGAGCGGCGCCCCCGCCGCGCTCCGGCCCCGCCCCCGTCCCGCCCCTTATTCCCGACGGATTTGTGAGCTCAATACGGCTCACAAATCCGTCGGGAATAAGCCGTGTGAACACGGCCTTAGATGATAAAAAAACTGCACATTAAACTGATACCTGTTCACACCAGTATGCAGAAAAGCCACAGTATAATACATGGGGAGATTGCACAAATGCAAAAATACCGATAAGACAGCCACTCATGCAGTCTTCTATGCATGAGGGGGTGGTTGCCGGTATTATAATTACATATAGATAAGGCGATACAAAAGGGTGCCATTAAAGCAGATACGTGTGGTGCACCATGATGGCTTACAGCCTGTTATGCCACTACTATTCGATTGGGCAGGCTGGCCAGCACCTTTTAGGTGTCCAACACAAAACAGGGTCCCGTGTTGCCTCCTAATGGGTTCAGTCTTTAGTCCAGCCATTGAGCTGTAGCTATGGCCTGTGTTGTGTTTTTGAGTAAATAATGTCCCATTTTTCTGTGATTTTTTTCTGTAAATTGTTAGTGTAGGGACTCACAAGTTGTGAGGAGCCTTGACGGGGCTTGCGAGCTCGTGTATACTTGGCCACTGTATCAACTAATACCTCATATTTGATCATTTTCCAGTATGTAATTTTTTTGGCCCAATAGTACTTGGGAGTAGAGGGTGTCTGTATTATGTGTTGGACACCAAAAAGTGCTGGGCAGCCCGCCCAATCGAATAGTAGTGGCATAATAGGCTGTAAGCCAGCATGGTGCACCACACGTATCTGCATTAATGACACCCTTTTGTATCTCCTTATCCATGTGCAACTACCCCCTTCATACATAGAAGGCTGTGTGAGTGGTTGTCTTTTCGGTATTTTTGCATTTGTGCAATCTCCCCATGTATTATACTGTGGCTTTTCTGCATACTGGTGTGAACAGGACAGGTATAAATTTAATGTCTAGTTTTTTATCATCTAATTGTTCCCCTAGTGGAGAGGTGTGTGAGTTACTGCTCAGCGATTACCTGCACCTGTTTATCTTTCCCAAGTAGCACGGGGGTCTGTGTTGCCTCCTACTGGGTTCAGTCTCTAGTCCAGTCCTTAAACTGTAGGTATGGCCTGTGTTGTGTTTTTGAGTAAATAATGTCCCATTTTTCTGTGATTTTTATTCTGTAAATTGTTAGTGTAGGGTTTTTTGTTAACATCAAGTTCCTTCCCCTACCCCAATTTCCAAGAGCCACTTCTTTATTTATCAATTTACATAGCTTTACAAGATAAAGTACTGGAAAACCAAAGAAAATTCTTTGTGGGAAATAACATGAAAAAAATGCAACAGTGATATTTTTTTTTGTTTTGGTGGAGGTTTTAGTTTTTATGGAGTTCACTGTGCTGTAAACATGATGTGTTATCTTTATGTTATTCTGCAGTTCGGTAAAATTCTGTTTTCGTTCAATAAATTTAAATTTGATTAGCAATGCTATTTTCTAAAACCAATAACTTTTATATTTTTCCACCTATGGACCTGACTTAGGGCTCATTTTTGACGAGCTGAAGTGTACTTTTTATTGGTACCATTTCAGGATACATATGACTTTTTGATCATTTGCTTTTCTAATCTTTCAAGAAGGCAAAGACCATTGGGGTTTTTTTTTCTCTGGTGTCACTGTTCAGAATAAATACTGTTATGATTTATTAGAGCCCAACAGAGTAGGTTTGAACTTTCAGCTCTTTTCCCATAATGCCTTGTGATTTGCAGATGCCTAGTGGGGTGTAAAAAGGCATTTTCAAATCCCCACACACCTATATGGTGCTCTTCCCACGGAGAGATATTCACCTTTCTGAGCAACTGCATGATGTACAGTTACCTCATGCTTTGGTAAGGGTTAACATGACATACATCTGTTAAACATATACAGTATAAGCTTATCAATAGCTTTTCATAACATATGCATCAAACATATTCCATTATGGTCTACAGGTGATGAATATGTCAAACTGATGCCTAACCGTAGCATTTGTCACCCATTTGCTATAAAATCAATCATGTAATAGATATGTCATGGAAAAGCACAATGTATACAATGAAGGAAATAATTATTTGATCCCTTGCTGATTTTGTAAGTTTGCCCACTGACAAAGACATGAACATTCTATAACAGTAGGTTAATTTTAACATTGAGAGATAGAATATCCAAAGTAAAATCCAGAAAATCACATTGTATACATTATATAAATGTATTTGTATTTTGCAGTGAGAAATAAGTATTTGATTCCTCTGGCAAACAAGACTTAATACTTGGTGGCAGGGATGAAGGAGGTTGTCACTCAGGATTTTACGGTACATGGCTCCATTCATTCTCCCATTGATGCAATGAAGTAGTCCTGTGCCCTTAGCAGAGAAACAAGACCAAAACATTATGTTTCCACCTCCACGCTTGACAGTGGGGACGGTGTTCTTTAGGTCATAGGCAGCATTTCTCTTCCTCTAAACATGGCAAGTTGAGTTAATGCCGAAAAGTTAAATTTTTGCCTCATCTGACCACTGCACCTTCTCCCAATTACTCACTTAATCATTCTGGTGTTCATTGGCAAACTTCAGATGGGCCTGCACATGTGCCTCCTTGAGCAGGGGGACCTTGCGGGCACTGCAGGATTTTAACCCCTTCAAGACCTTAGACGTATGCATACGTCCAGGTCGTTTGGGGGTTCACGCACCTGGACGTATGGATACGTCCTGAGGATCGCGCAAACTCTAAAGAAGAGTTCGCGCGATCGGCACGGGGTGTCAGCTGTATATTACAGCCGACATCCCGCTGCGTCGGCCCCGACCGGCGATCACTCCGGGGTGGGGTGGGGGGGTTAACCCCTTAATTATCGCGACCATCGGGTCGCAATAACTAAGAGAGACGCAGGAGGAGATTGCTCCTCCTGCGTCTCTGTCGGCGGCACCAACTGCACGGATCGCTCGATCCGTGCAGCTCCTGCCCTCTGAAAGACAGCACGGAGGGCATAGAATGCCTTCCGGGTTGTATGTGACGTCACGATGCCCGGCCGTGCCCTGTGGGAATGGCCCGGCATCGTGACTGACAGTTACCATAGGAACCAGTGCACAGCAACAAGCTGTACATTGATTCCTATTGAATGAGAGATCTAAAGATCTCTCATTCAAATCCCCTATGGGGAAAAGTAAAAAAAAAATGTGAAAAAGTAAAAAAAAGTGGAAAAAAAAGTAAAACACAAACACAAAGAATAAAATAAAAAACAAGTACACCGCCCTTTTCCCCTTTACAATCGCTAATCGCCCCAAAAAAAGATCAAAAATAAATAAAGTACCCATATTTGGTATTGCCGCGTTCATAACGACCTGCCCTATAAATCTGTCATGTTAATTTACCCGTACGGTGAACGCCGTAAAAAAAAAAAAAAAACAGAATTAAGCTTTTTGTTCATCCAGCAGCACATAAAATGGAATAAAAGTGATCAAAAACTCCTATAAATGTCAACGTTGTACCAATTAAAAAGTCAGTTCATCCAGCAAAAAAAAAAGTCCTTACACAGCTCTGTATGCGGAAAAATAAAAAAGTTATGGCTCTCAGAAGATAGCGATGCATAAATATTGTTTTACACACTAAAAACACTTTTTTTTTTAAGTGCTTCAACATAAAAAAAACTATATAAATTGGGTATCGCCATAATCGTATTGACCCACAGAGTAAAGCTAACTTATTAAGGATACTGCATAGTGAGTGCTGTTAAAAATAAAAAACACTACTAGGATTGCAGTATTTTCTTCACTCTGCCTTCCAAAAAACGGATTTAAAACTGATCAAAAAGTCTTGTCCCCCCAAAAATGATACCAATAAAAACGTCAACTCATTCCGCAAAAAACAAGCCTGTACACAGCTCCATACACAGAAAAAATAAAAAAGTTATGGCTCTTAGACTATGGCGATGCAAAAATGTGTTTTCCTGTTTGAATAAAAGTGTTTTATTGTATAAAAGCCGTAAAAAATAAAAAATATACAAATTGGGTATTGCTGTAATAGTATAGAACTGCTGAGTAAAGCTAGAATGTCATATCTAATGAAGAGTGACCGACATAAAAAATAAAAATAAAAAACACTACCAGGATTGCTGTATTTTGTTCAAAACGCCTCAGAAAAACCTTAATAAAAAGTAAACAAAGTGTTGTATGCACCCCATAATGGTACCAATAAAAGCATCAATTCCCCCCGCAAAAAACAAGGCCCTACACAGCTCTGCACACAGCAAAATATAAAAGTTATGACTGTCAGAATAGGACAACATAAAAACGCAATTTTTTATAGACCTACCGTATTTCTATTATGTAAAAGTAATAATACATAAAAAACGATATAAAATTGATACCATTACAATTGTACCGACCCCCATAGTAAAGTTATCACATCATTTACACTGCACAGCAAACGCTGTAAAATTGAAGCCCAAAAAACAATGGTGGAACTGCGTTTTTTCCCCCCCATTTTCATGGCCCAATGCTAAAAAAAGATGGAACACCTGTGCACCCAAAATGCACAATACCCCCCTAGATGAGATCCATGAGGGGTATTGAATCTAAAATGGGGCGACTTCTGGAAGGTTTCACCTGTTCTGCTACTTTGGGGGGCTTTGCAAATGCGACATGGCCCCACCAAAATCTGCGTTCCAAAAGCCAAATAGCGCTCCCTCCCTTGTACCCTCTGCCATGCGCCCAAACAGCAGTTTACACCCACATGTAGGGTATTGCCGAACTTGGAAGAAATTGCTTAAAGTTTTGGGGTTCTTTTTTCCAGGATTCCTTGTAAATATGAAACATTTAAGCTAAAATTGCAGATTATTGGGAAAAAAAATTTTTGAATTTTCACAGACTAATGCAAAAAAAAAAAAAATTGTGAATCACCTGTGGGGTCGATATACTCACTACACACCTGTATATATACCTTAAGGGGTGTAGTTTCCAATATGGGGTCTTTTTAGGGGTGTTTATTAAGTTTTAGCACCTTAGGGCCTCCTCAAACCTGAAATGGCGCCTAAATAAAATTGCATTGAAAATGAGACCCCAGAGTCCAGTAGGTGCTCCTCCTATTCTGGGGCTTATGGTTGAGCCAAATAATGCACTAGGGCCACATATGGGATATTTCTAAAAACGGCAGACCTGGGGGAAATGATATTACATTGCATTTACCTAGTCACATTTACCGTATTCCAGTGAATAATGGATAAATATTGAAAATCTGCAAAAATAGTGAAATTTTGAAATTTCACCTCCACTTTGCTTTAATTTCTGTGAAATACCTAAAGGGTTAACAAACTTCCTAAACACTGTTGTAAATACTTTAAGGGGTCTAGTTTCTTAGAAGGCATCATTTATGGGGGTATCTAACATACAGGCCCCTCAAAGCCACGTCAGAACTGGAATGGTCCCTAAAAAAATGTATATTGCAAATTTTCTTGAAAATGTGAGAAATTACTACTAAATTTCTAAGCCCTCTAATGTCATTAAAAAAAAGGACATTTAAAAAATGATGCCAACCTATAGTGGACATATGGTAGATGCTAGTTATAAACTATTTTGTGGTGAATAATTATCTGTCTTGCACGCAGAAATTTTTGAACTTTCAAAATCACAGATTTTTCAAATTTTTCATGAAATTTTTATATTTTTCACAAAAAAACAAGGATTGTATGGATAAAATTTTCTTACTAACTTAAAGCACAATGTGTCACGAGAAAACAGTCTCTGAATCACATGGTAAAAGTATCAAAAAGTTATTCTCACATAAAGTGACATGACAGATTTCAAAAAAAGGGCTGTGTCAGGAAGGTCAAAACAGGCTGGGTCCTTAAGGGGTTAAACCATTACGGCATAATGTGTTTCTGTGGTCCCAGCTGCCTTGAGATCATTAACAAGTTTCCCCGTGTAGTTTTAGGCTGATCTCTCACCTTCCTCATGATCAAGGATACCTCATGAGGTGAGATTTTGCATGGTGCCCCAGTCAATGTCGATTGATAGTCATTTTGTATTTCTTGCACCAACAGTTGTCTCCTTCTCACCCAACGTCTTACTTATGGTTTTGTATCCCATTTTGTATATGATTTTGTCCCTGACATCCTTAGAAAGCTCTTTGGTCTTGCCCACGTTGTAGAGGCTAGAGTCTGACTTTAAAATTATAGACTGTTCATATCTTTGTCAGTGGGCAAACTTACAAAATCAGCAAGGGATCAAATATTTTTTTCCTTCACTGTATATTTAACATACAATATTATTCTATAGACAATGATTGCCATGGGGGGGTTCATAACAGCCTTTGTTTAATGTATGTGTTGGAGCTCTTCCTAGCATATACACTAAACATAAACAAAAAAAGCCTAAATGGATGTAAATATATACTAAATATATTGGAGGAATTTATTTAACAATGTATGCCAATTTTTACATTAAATGAGTTTTCAGGGACTTTAATATTGATGATTTATCGGACTTCTAGGACAACTAATGATCAGCTAACTAAAGGTGCCACAGTACTCCGACAAGCTACTCTGTTTTTATTTGCCACAGCTCTTTGTAGCTCAGGTCCATTCAAGTCCCATTTGCAGCGCCATGGCCATCAATATTAAGGTCAAGCAAAATAAGGTAATTAATATTATAATTTACCTGTTTAATAATTTTGGTTCCTTTAGGATCCTTCATGTTGACAGCTATACTCTGATAAAAAAAAATAGAATATAAGATAAATAATCACACCAAAATAGTTGTATTCAGCCTTCATTTAACAATTTTATACATTAAACACTGCAAAAAGAAATTATTTTCTCTACATTAAAGGGGTTTAAAGGGTTTTTTTCACTACAGGCTTTCACAGGCATCTAATCTATTTTTCTGTAGGGTGTGTCTTCCCTCACTGAAGAGTAGTGACATCATCACACTCCTTCCTAGTCATCATTCTGTGTGAGCAGTGAGTGAGAGAGGATGTCACAGCTCTGCAGACCTCCTGCCTGGCCTGGAGAGCTGTCGCCTCCCTCCCAGGCTGCACAAGCAATCCTTGTAACCAGAACACCTGCATTGGTGTAAACAATTCAAATACAGCCTGAAATGATTAAACAAATGTGAGAAATTCAAACTGCAAGCAGAGTGTATAAGGCTGTGTTATATGGGTAGGGGGAGCAGGGTATAAAGGCTGTGTTATATGGGTAAGGGAAGCAGAGTGTATAAGGCTGTGTTATATGGGTGGAGTGAGCAGGATGTAAAGGCTGTGTTATATGGGTGAGGGGAGCAGAGTGTATAAGGGTATGTTCACACAGCGTCTTGCGTCCATGTGAACATCCGCTTTTCTGATGTGCCTCTGGGTCCATCTGAACGGACCCAGAGACGCATCTAACAATTAGCAGTGAGTTTATCACTGCCGGCAATGACAAAACATGCAGCGGCATTCACATGAGTGATCGCCGCTGTGTGTTTGCATCGCGCCTGTCGGGTCCGTCTTTCGTATGCGATCCAAGAAATGACATGCAATTCTTGGATCGCATCCGAAAGACGGACCCGACAGGCGCGATGCAAACATGCAGTGGCGATCACTCATGTGAACGCCGCTGCGTGTTTGTCATTGCCGGCAGTGATAAACTCACTGCTAATTGTTAGATGCATCTCTGGGTCCATTCAGATGGACCCAGAGACACATCAGAAAAGCAGATGTTCACACCGACGCAAAACGCCGTGTGAACATACCCTAAGACTGTTATATGGATGAGGGGAAAGATTCTGGCAGATAAAGAGACTGACTAATTGTCTAGATCCTTAACAAAGAGCTATTACTGGGAGAGAAGCATAGACAAGCTCAGGCAGAGTTTTTTACACAGCTCATGCGGGAATGAGAGGAAGACAATGAGAACACAGACAGTCAGCACCTGCACATAGAGCTATCACTGTGAGAGGAGAAGAGAGGAGCTCAGGAAACCTCTCACTGCTCACGGGGGAGTGAGAGGAGGACAATGAGAACAGCGACACAGACAGCCAGCAGCTAGCAGAGAGTTCAGGCGGCCAGTTTCACACAGCTCAGGGGGAGTGAGCACAGAGAGTGCAGACAGCCAATCACAGCACAGGGGGTGTGTCCAGACAAGAGGTTGAACTAAATATCAGGCAGCCAATCACAGCAATGGGGACACTGCCCGACCACAGGCTGCTGATTTAGCACTAGATACACACAGATTAGCTAATAGCTGCTATACTATAGTAGTTCAGGTGATATAACCCAATTGCAAAAATGAGATTTTTGTACTTACCATGAAATCCTTTTCTCGTCCAATTCATTGGGGGACACAGCACCTTGGGTATAGGCCCTTGCCTTCGGAGGCGGACACTAGGCGGATCAAACATCTTAGACCCGCCCCGACGGCCTATATCCCTCCTGCTGACGCCAGGGTGATCAGTTGGTACAAAAGCCGTGGCCGAGAAGAGGAACAAAAGAGAACCCTAAGTCCCTGGCGAAAAAAATTGAGGGCGGGACCTGTGTCCCCCAATGAATTGGACGAGAAAGGATTTTACGGTAAGTGCAAAAAACCCATTTTCTCGCCAATAATTCATTGGGGGACACAGCACCTTGGGATGTCCAAAAGCAGTACCAGAGGGTGTGGGGACTATAAAACTTCATCAACAGTGACAAGCATCAGCCCACTGTTACCTGAATTACCTTACGGCCGAGAGCTGCAGCCGCCGAGGCCAAGACATGAGTTGGGTAGAACTTAGACGGAGTATGGGCCGAAGCCCAGGTGACAGCTTTGCAAATCTGCAAAAGCCGAGGCTTGAAGCCGAACCAAACAGGTGGCCCCAACTGCTCGTGAGGAGCGAGCCGTGACCTGCGTAACTATGGACCAGATCCGGCTGGCAACGGCGGCCTAGAGGACGCCAAGTCCTTGCAAGGAACCTCAGGAAAAACCAAGAGGACTGTGCGCACCTAAAGGATCCAAAACAGAGAGGTAGAACCGAACGGCCCTGAACATGCCTACCCAACGTAACAATCGTCCTCAAAGATGAGAGGACGAGGAGCGGAACTATGTCTTAATCGATGTGAAACGATGAACCATCTTAGGGAGACTTGAAGGAACAAGACACAGAGTAACCTTGTCCTTCTGCAGACCCCAGAACAGGGGCCTGCAGATAAAGCTGCCCGTACAGACACTTGGTGGCTAGAAGTGATGGCCACCCAGAAGGCCACCTTCCATAAAATTAAACACAGGGGGGGGGCGTGGCTAGGCAATGGCTGTGTACTGACGCATCTTGCTGAGCTCCTCATTCCCTGCAGTTTATACCAGCCATCTCTTCAAGAAAACATGGGGAAAAACACCATAAAACAGAAGACAAAGACCCTGCTTCAAGCTGGCATCGCTCAGGGGGACATTGAAAGCTTCTTTCCCCCGGTTAAGTCGGCTACCTCGCGCCCTGCAGCCTCTCAAAATGGCCGGCACCGCGTGGCAGCATCACTGGAGCCGCTGGACGGATCAGCTGTGCTGAGGGGAGCGCACTCCTCTCCGTCCTCCCCACAACATCACGGACCCCGGCGACTGTCTCAGGACTCCTTACCTGCTGGGATGAAGAGCTTCGGTCTCCAGCCCCGCTCACCAGTGCCTGTCTGTGCCGGAGGAAGTCCCGTTCTCCACACAGGAGCGACGAGCGGTGAGTCACAGCCCGCGGCTCCCGCTCCCCGAGTGTCGGCGGCGCTGCCGGCTCTCGCAGCGGGGATCTCCCATCAACAAGGACAACTGCATAGCACGAACCAGGCTCCTAGCTCTCCATTTGGAGCACCCCAGCCCTCCCAAACAGGCATAGTGGAGTCTCTCTCTGGCCCCTGTGGCTCACCCTCTCCACCCTCTTGGCATTCACTTGGGCATAAACCCCAGAGGGACCGCACCGCTGCTGAGACCCCTGATTCCACTGGGACTGCTTCTATGCCACATAACCAGACCCCCTCTAAGGCACCTTCTATACTGCATTGGGGGCAGGGGGGAGAGGACACTGGACGTCTGAGTGCTCAGGGCCTCACACCCTGCAATACCTTGGGGCCCCATACACACGCAGGGGTGTCCCCCTCCTGGTCCACCGGATCCTCGTGGGCAGCGTACCCTGCACATAGAGTATCCTCACCACAAGCTGCCACATTGTGTCCTCACCTGCTGCAGGACTCTGGACCGTGCCCTGAGCACTATGAGGGACAATTGGGGGCTGCTACTTCACCCTCATTTGCTGGCCAACGTCTGGCGACCAGCCTGCAGGGGACCCCCCCAATCTTTGGAGCTTCAGCGCAGCAACCCGGCCAGGCTCATTTATCTTTTCCTATCACTAAGGCACAAGTGCATCTAGAGGAGAACAGACCGGTAACGCTGGCGGACCTGAAACACCTATTGCAGCCGCTTCCATCACGGGCAGATATTTCCTTGATGGCTGAACAAATAGTCGACAAATTTAGTCAGGAGTTCGCCCACTTTCGTACGGAACTATCTGCCCTGCATTCCACTGTGGACGGGTTGGAACAGGCGCAGATCCAGACCTCTACCGCTCTCTCTTCTGTGTCCGAAGAAGTGGCTCAGCATTCTGTCCAACTGTTCGCCTTGCAGCAGCACCTGGACGATATTGAGAACCACAGCAGGCGCAACAACCTGAGAATTAGGGGTCTTCCTGAATCTGTCCCTAATGCTGACCTGTTCTCGGTTGTCACCACTATATTCAACGACCTCTTGGAACGCCCGCCTTCAGCTCATATTGAAATGGACAGAGCTCACCGGGCCCTTAGGCCGCCAACTCCTGATGATCCCAGGCCACGTGACGTTATATGCCAGGTCCACTTCTTAGTTATGGAAGAGGACATTTTATTTGAAGCCAGGCGACGCAAGTCCCTAACATTTCAAGACTTCCCCATTCGGATTATGCAGAACCTATCGAGACTCACCTTAGCACAACGAGCATCCCTCAAACCGTTTCTGGACATTCTTCGGGAAAAGAATATTTCATTTTACTGGGGGTATCCCTTTACCCTACGCATCCGGACAGACAGGCAAGCTCTCATAATCCGCTCGGCTGCGGATATTCCACAGGTCCTGCAGGCCCTGAGTATTCAAGACCTATCCTTTCCGGATTGGCCTACGCTATCATCACTTGCGTCCAGACCCACAATGCGAAAGAGGCATCTTCAGTTGGCCTCTGCTCCACTTACTTCTGCTGGCCCTAGAGGAGGTAGAGACGGGCAGCAACGACCTGGGGGTTCCTTGACCCAGGATCGGCGAGGTCCCCCTTTTGTCCAACCCTCTTAATCATCGCCCTCGGGATGTGCGATGCGACCTCTCCACTGCCGTTTGTCGTGAGGGCCTCGGGGGGGCCCCTGGAGATTGGCGTTCCGCGCCGAGTCTTACTGGACCTTGACATGCTGGTACCGTAAATAATTACTGTTTCTCTTTGTTGGCACACTGTATTGGTCAAGTAGTATGGGTACACTGGGACCCTTATGTAGTGGTTTCCTTATGTTTGTTACCTTCGCTGGAGTGTGCCTATCCTGTTTGTATTTCCCCTCACAAAGATGATAGTTTAGCTGGTTATTTTTATCTGCCTTTTCCATATATCATTGTGGGTAACGGGGAGCTCCCCCTCTGATGTTACACGCTACCACATTCCCCCAGTAGGTGGGACTCCTGCTTTGAGTGCTCTCAATTCTGCAGGGTGTTAGTTCCTTGTTTTCTGTTCCCCGTTAAGTAACCGCGCAGGGCTTTTGGGCCTGCTTTCTGGTGTGCCTGTGTATTACGTGTTTGTCGGTGTGCTGGGTGGGTGTGTCGTATTTTTGTTCCCCCCCCCCCTCTTTTTTTTTGTTGTTGTGTTCTCTTCTCCCCTCTTCTTCCTTTTCCTCCCTCTCCCTCTCTTTGTCCCCTCACATACAGATATCAATTAATTAGGAGCCTCGGCCTGATCACGCTTTGTCCACTACTATGTCCCAATCGCCTCCAACAGCGATGGATATACGCATTGCCTCGTTCAACGCCAAGGGGCTGAACACCCCTGAAAAGAGAGCGCAGATTCTCCACCATTTCCACCGGGCCAGAGCGCAAATTGTGTGCTTCCAAGAAACACATTTCAAGGTAGGACATGGCCCTGTTATTAAAAATAAACACTATACTTCTTGGCACTTTGCCAACTTTTCCGAGTCCAGGTCCAGGGGGGTCACCCTAGCCATCCATCGCTCCCTGGCTCATCAGGTCATCAGCTGCACTGCTGATCCTAGTCCTTTCCATTAATGGGCAAATTTTCACTATCATCAATGCTTACACTCCGAATATGGGCCAAGCGGCTTTCCTCAAGACACTGGTCGACACCGCTCTCCCTATAGTCCAGCGGACCGTCTTGCTATGCGGGGACCTCAATATTACCCTAGACCCCACTTTGGACAATTCCTCCGGGAAATCATCTTTGCCATATTCGGCTATCAAGAGGGTGAAAAGGGCTTTCCTACTGCTCCAGCTCTGTGATTCCTGGAGGATGTTGCACCCCATGGATAGGGATTATTCCTTTTACTCTCCCCCTCATGGCTCTTATAGCCGTCTGGATTACATTATGATTCAGCACTCAGCTCTACCCCTGCTGGTGTCCACATCCATCGGCAATATCCTATGGTCCGATCATGCTCCCATATTCTGCACTTTCCAGCTTCCGGCTCTACGAGAAAGAATCTGGAACTGGAGGCTGAACGAGTCCCTTCTCCTGGATGCTCCTTGTGTTGCGGAGATTGAGCGGCCCATCTCTCAATTTACATTTCACCACGAGCAGGACCCCACCCCAGCATTTACCCAGCGGGAAGCACTTAAATGTGTGATCCGGGGGGTTCTGATCAAACATGGTTCTAGACTTAAAAAGGATAGATCTGCCAAGCTTAAGAATGCTCTTGCTAAGGTTTCTGCCTTAGAAACAGCACATAAAAGTGCCCTCTCCCCCACCGTTCTCCGGGAGCTACAGGACGCGCGTCTGGAGGTGAAACGCCTTCTGGAGGCATCGTGGGGTCGACTCATACAAACATGCTGTAGTACATTCTACAAGTATGGCAATAAGAGCGTACGGATGCTTGCCAGGGCGGTCCGCTCCCAGATGACGCAGTCCTACGTCCCCTCGATTAAAACTGCCACAAATTCTGTGGTTCACCATACGGACGAGATTGCCCACTCTTTCCATGATTTTTACTCTAAATTATATAATCTACCTCCTCCTTCCCTCCCACACAAGCCAGATGTTTTTCCCCACCCTTCCTTAGTATCCAGAATACCAGCTGAGATTGTAGAAAAAATAGAGGAACCCTTCTCCTTGCTGGAGCTAAAGTCTGTCATTAGAGACCTTCCAGGAGGTAAGAGCCCAGGGCCGGACGGGTTTACAGCCCAGTTTTTTAAGACTTTCCCGGAACTACTCTGCCCCCTACTCCTGGAGGCTTTCAACTCTATCACGGCAGACTCTCCTTTCCCCCCTCAAGCCATGATGGCGCACGTTGCTGTCATACCTAAACCTGGAAAGGATCCCCAGTCCTGTGGCAGCTATCGCCCTATCTCTTTCTTAAATGTTGATCTGAAAATATATGCAAAAATTATTGCTAACAGACTCAACCCATTACTGAACTCTATTGTCCATTTGGATCAGGTGGGCTTTGTTCCGGGCAGAGAGGCGCGCGACAACACGCTCAAGACTCTTGATATCATTCACTCTGCTCGCACTCATAAAATGCCCCTTTTGATCTTCTCCCTGGATGCAGAGAAGGCATTCGACCGTATTTCGTGGCCTTCCCTCCATCAGAATCTTACCCAGATCGGATTGTGCCCCACCTTTCTTTCTAAGATAGCGGCTCTGTATCGCGCGCCCTCTGCCCGTATCAAGGTTAATGGCATTTTGTCTGATCCCCTCCCCATCTCAAATGGGACGAGACAGGGCTGTCCATTATCTCCCTTATTGTATGTTCTAGTAATGGAAAGCCTGATGGCGACCATCAGATCTAATCCTGATATCTCAGGAATTCCGATTGGGTCAAGGGAGTACAAGTGTGCTGCTTTTGCAGATGATTTTTTGGTTTATATTTCTAATCCGCACGTCTCCCTTCCGTCCCTGATGGCCGATATCAGAAACTTTGGAACCTGGTCTAATTTTAAAATTAACTTTTCCAAGTCAGAGGCATTAGGCATTGGCATCAGTCCGCGGGACCGGATTTCCCTTCAATCTAATTTCACTTTCGAATGGCCTGAAACGGGTATTTCTCCCTCTCGTCAACAGAATTACAAAGGATCTAGATAATTGGAACAAAAATGAGCTATCTTGGTTCGGTAGAATAAACTTGCTCAAGATGACTGTCCTTCCAAAATTCTTGTACCTCTTCCAAACGTTTCCCATACATATACCGATTACATTCTGGAAGAAGGTGCGACAGTGTTTTAATTCTTTTGTCTGGTCCACCCCGAGGGCGAGGATTGCGTATGATACGCTTATCAGGCCTAAGGACTCTGGAGGAGCTGGCCTACCAGATTGCAGACTGTACACTCTTGCCTCCGCCTATTCACGCTTTTTAGCGTTGGTCTCGGATCGGGATAGCAAATCCTGGGTGGGACTGGCAGAGGATCTTAATTCGTCGGCGTTGGCGGTTCTTCCCTGGACCTGGACTCCTGCTCTTTAAAATGATTACTCCACTTCCTTCTGTGTTAGGCACACCTTAGCTGTCCTTTACTCGTACAGGAATTCCTATAACTTCATAGACCGAGGAGGCCCCTGCCTACCGCTTACAGACAACCTTGACTTCCCTCCGGGTGTCTCCCCGAATGCTTTTCTGGGCGGCTCGAAACAGTCCCCCCTGCGTTTTTGCTCAGTCTCCTCCAGAGGAAAGCTAAAATCACTGGGTGAGATCCTCGAGGGGAAGTTGGTTTCTGGCTGCGCTCCTTTTAAATTTTTAACAACTTGCCAATTTCTTTAACCCCTTACCGACACTTGCCGTACTCATACGGCAATGTCGGGTAGGGGTTCCCGCAAATTGCCGTATGAGTACGTCAAGGCGATCTTGCGCGCTCACAGGCGGAGCGCGCAAGATCGCGGCATGGAGCCAGCGGTATATTACCGCTGGCATCATGCCGCATCCTCCACAGCTGGAGTGAGCGGGGGATTAACTCCCCGATGTCGCGACATCGTGGACGCGACATTGCAGCTGCGGGCAGCAGGAGTGAGCTCCTGCTGCCCGCGATCCGGCGCAGTAACGGCCGGATCGCTTCTATTGTGTAAAAGTAATAAAACATAAAAAACTATATAAAATTTATATTAATGTAATTGTACCGACCCCCATAGTAAAGTTATCCCGTCATTTATCCCGTATGGGGAATACTGTAAAAATGAAGCCAAAAACAATGGCGAAATGCGTTTCCGCCCTCCATTTCCATGGCCAATGCTAGAAAAAAAGCTACGGAAACTGTGCGCCCAAAATGCAAAATACACCTTAGATGAGATCCCTGAGGGGTGTTGAATCCAAAATGGGGAAACTTCTGGAAGGTTTCACTGTTCTAGTACTTTGGGGGCTTTGGAGATGCGACATGGCCCCACCATTATATCTGATGGCCGATAAAGCCAAATAGCGCTCCCTCCCTTGTACCCCCTGCCATGCGCCCAAAACAGCAGTTTACACCCACATGTAGGGTATTGCCGAACTTGGAAGAAATTGCGTAACACAATTTTGGGGCTTTTTTTTCCATAGACTCCTTGTAAAATTAACATTTTCAGCTAAAATTGCAGATTATTGGAAAAAATATTTTTTTTTTTATTTTCAGAGCCGAACGCTAAAAAAATTTGTGAAACACCTGTGGGGTCGATATACTCACTGCACCTCTGGACATATTCCGTAATGTGTAGTTTCCAATATGGGGTCTTTTTAGGGGTGTTTATTAAGTTTTGTAACCTTAAAGGGGATGTATCGCTTCCTTACTTCGGCTCATTCACACTGCTCTTAGCTTCTCAACTCTGTGAATGCATGGGCGTTTCTTCCCCTCCCAGCTGGATGACATCATCCCCCCTTCACTTGCTGGCCTGAGAGATCCCCCCCCACCTCCCTCTGAGTCCACATATCACTGTGTCTTCCTATCAGTCTTATTTTATAAGAGCTGTATACATACCACAGCTGCATTCAATCTAATCTGAGCACTGATCTCCTCTCACAGCTGGAGTTGTATTACAGCTTTCTAAGAATGGCACAGATCTGCGTGTATGCAGGATGAGTTATGGCAGGGGTCAAAAACTGTCATGTTTTCTCATTGTACAATCTGCTGCAGTCTGTTTCTGCTAGGTGTGGAGACAGAAAAATGTTACGGCCCCTAACTCTGAGCATTCTGTACAGCCCGTGAATCGACCCAGGGGCTGCTACAGAATGTAAATGAGCTCTAGCTTAGTGAAATGCAAGGAGGGAGGGATCAGGAGGGATTTAGACCCACACTGGATATCAGTGTAAATAAAAACACAAGATAAGGGACACTGTGAGAACAAGGCAGCTTTGCTAATGACATCCAATTGCAAAGTTGCTTGTTTTCACTGTCCCCTTATTCTGAAGACCATTTAATGAAACGATAACACCCCTTTAAGGTGTCTGCCAACCTGAAATGGCCCCTAAATAAAATCGTAATGAAAATGAGGCCCCAGAGTTCAGTAGGTGCTCCTTCTATTCTGGGGCTTGTGGTTGAGCCAAATAATGCACTAGGGCCACATATGGGATATCTCTGAAAACGGCAGAATCTGGGGAATCAATATTAATTTGCATTTCCCTGATCACATTTACCGTATTCTTGTCAATAATGTATAAAAATTGAAAATCTGCAAAAAAAAGTGAAATTTTGAAGTTTCACTTCCACTTTGCTTTCATTCCTGTGAAACACCTAATGGGTTAATAAACTTCCTAAATGCGGTTTTGAATACTTTAAGGGGTGTAGTTTCTTATATGAAGTCCTTTATGGGGGTATCTAACATACAGGTCAATCAAAGTCACGTTAGAACTGGACTGGTCCCTAAAAAATTTATATTGCAAATTTTCTTGAAAATTTGAAAATTACTACTAATTTTATAAGCCCCCTAATGTCGTGAAAAAAAAAAGACATTTAAAAAAAATTATGCCAAACTACAGCAGACATATGGTAGATGCTAGTTATAAACTATTTTGAGTGGAATAACTATCTGTCTTACATGCAGAAATTTTTGAAGTTTGAAATGGGTAAATTTTTCACATCGTTCACGATAATTTGATATTTTTCACAAATAAACAATCATTTTTGGACCAACATTTCTTACTATCTTAAAGCACAATGTGTCACGAGAAAACAATCTCTGAATCACATCGATAGGTTAAAGTGTCAAAAAGTTATTCTCACATTAAGTGACACATGACAGATTTCAAAAATGGGGCTCTGTCAGAGAGGCCAAACTGGCTCCGGCGGTAAGGGGTTAATAAGCAGAGGCTTCAATTAGACTTGTCCAGACCCCTAACGGTTTTCGAAAAGGCAGTAGTTTCTGCCGCAAGCGCGAGACACTCCCTGTCATTCATGTACAAGCTGTTAATATCCATTCATTCCAAGCAACTCCCTCCTTACTGTCAACGCTGGGAAAGGGAACTGGGTCTCTCCTTCACCACAGAGCAATGGGAACGATGCTTCCAACTAACCCATTGGGCAATGGTTACCTCCAAACACCAGGAGACCCGTTTTAAAATCCTGTCGCGCTGGTATAGGGTTCCATCTATTCTGCACACAATGTTCCCATCAGTTTCAGACATTTGCCGGAGGTGTGGGAAAGATAAGGGAACTCTGCCCCATGTGTGGTGGGGTTGCTCCTTGCTCAGGGGTTTTTGGCTCGCGGTGCTAGAGGTAATCGAAGAGGCTACTGGCATCTCAATTCCCAATTCTCCAGAGGCACTCTTGCTCTTTATGTTTCCCATGCCTGTTAGCAAATTCAAAAAGTCTCTCCTTAAACATCTATTGCAAGCCGCTAAGACAGTAATTCCCCGACGATGGAAATCATCTTCTCCCCCATCTTTGGAAGAGTGGTTTGCAGAAATTAGTTTCGTGCAAGGAATAGAGGAATTAATGGCCCGAACCCCTGAACAAGCACACCGGTTCCATAGAACCTGGTTTAGCTGGATGTCCTTTAAGAATTCCCCTTTATACCTTTCCATCACCTCATAAAGTAATGCTACATTAGTTTTTTGTTTTGTTTTGTTCTTGTCTTGTCTGTTTGTTTTGCATGAATGTGGGTGTTGCGATGTTTGGTCCTTTATGTGGCCCTTTATGTTGTTCATGTCCTCCTCCCATGCAGTCTCTGTGTATATGATCCTCTGTAGAAGGGTGCTTACAGGACCCTGTGGTTGTTCAAGTCTCTTTCCTTTCTTGCTGTTTCTTAATAGATTTATTTGATACTTTTCTGCATTGCCTTCAACAGAATTCTGCTGATGCCAGTGTTCTGATTCTTACATATTACCTCAATACGGGCAATTTACCTCCTCTCATTCCCTAATGTTAATGGAATTTTGTCTTTTCATTGTCTTTATGTTTCATTTACATGCATATTGGATTTATACAAGTTTGTATTACATATGACTTTTCGTTATAAATAAAGCTTCCTTTTTGAATTTAAAAAAAGTAAACACAGGGAGACTTCCCATGGAGGCCCAAAAGGTGCAGACTGTCCGTTTTCCCAATCAAGCACTGTATCCCGTGGTTTGATAGGCCTACGAACCAGAAGGACCAAACGCATGACCCCCTGCAAAAAAAACTTAACCTGTGAGCAGAGGCACAGACTCAGCGAACCGAACCCTGCCCTTTCAAGTGGGAGAGGGCCAGTCCGAGCTCCTGGCCTGACTGCAGAAAAAAACGCATCCTTGGAGTAGAACATACCAAAGGGTGAAAGCTTCTGGGCAACAGACCCAGGTGATCTAGGGTTGCAGTCTCAACAGCCCTGCCGTGAAACTGCAACCGCGGTACCGTGGGTTGGAGCAGAGGGCCCTGCGACAGAAGGCCTGGGCGTAAAGGAAACGGTCAAGGACCGTTTGCCAATCGGGCCCGAGGTCCGCGTACCCCGACCTGCAGCCCTAATCCTAAGGTGAAGGGCACAGCTGGTATCCTCTCGGACTCGAGGCACTTGAGCTCTCGAGGAAGAAGGGCCCAGGGTTAAAAAAGACGGGACAGACCAACCTGCCCCAAGGCAGGACCAGCAAGTCCACTGCCAGCGCCAGGGGATTCCTGGCCCTAGCCCATAACTTGGGCGCTAGGGATTGAGGCGAGACGCCACCATGTCGACGTCTCGCGTACCTCACCTCCGGCAAGAAGGGCGAAGCACTTCCGACAGATGATTGGCCAAATTGGTTTTCCCACCCCTGGAAGGGGAGTTGCCGACCAGGGTGGTACCGCTGCTCTGCCAGCGAAGAACCCTTGCAGTTATCTGAGAGAACTGCTCGGCCTCTGGAACCACCCTGAAGATTCAGACATGCCACAATCGTGGTGTTGTTGGACCGAACCCGAACTGGGTGCCCCCGGATGAGAGGGGAACCCAATGAGAGAGCGCTTAAGGAAATAGTTTGGAGTTCCAGCACATTGACCTGACGACTGGCTTCCCCGAGTGACTAGACTCTCCGCGTCGTCCGGGAGCCGGGCACGGGGCCCCACCCCGGAACGCTGGTGTCTGTGGTGATGACCAGCCATTGCGGGGACAGAAATGACCTTCCTTGATGTAATACCGGGAAGGCTGGCCACCAGCCCAGGATGAGACGAGCCTGGGGTGGCAGGCGTACCGTTGAGACCAAGATAATTGGAGACCTGCGTCACTGAGGCAGGATTGCCCGCTGCAGGGAGCGAGCAAGGAGCTGCACAAAGGACCACGCCTCGGAGGCGGTCCTCAAGCTGCTGAACCCTCCCATGCAACTCTAAAGAATATGCCGGGTGCAATACAGAGATAGGGGATCGACTAAGCGCTGTGGCTTCCAGACGGAAGAGAACCCTCTGGAACCTGAGTGAGAATAAATCATCCCTCGAAATTCCATCCCTAATGATGGAATCAGACCGGGATTACTGCAAATTAACCATCCAGCCGAAGCGCGCTGCAAACTCCAAGGGACCCACATGCTGACCCGGCAGGCGCATTTGAGGTGAAACCAACCCCTGATGTGAAGGATCATCATTAGGGGTGGCAAGAGCTACATGAGGACCCTTGGTGCAGCTGCGTGGTCGAACAGCAGAGCTCTGAACAGAGCAATGTCGAGAGCCTACTGTGAACACGCAGGAACCGCTGATAGACCTGGGACATAGGGACGGAAAAAAACAACCTGATGTCCAACATAGCTGAAAAAAGCTCTCTGCGCTCCCGAGAGGCTACCGCTGACCGGAGCGACTCCAGTGGAAACCGGGCCCATACGCATACCGGTTGAGCTCTTTAAGGGCCGACATAGGCCCTAGTGAGCTGCCCTTCATGGGAACCCTAAAGGGTTTTGAATAAGACCCTTGCTCAGACTCGGAGGCCGGCATAATCCCTCCTTGCCGAGGGAGAGTGCGGATTGCCAGAGGGAAACCGACGCCAGAGCCAGAGCTGCGGGCGCGGAGGCAGCTGCAACCGTGCTGGGGAAGCCAAACAAAGTGAATCCTGAAGTGGCGACCCTGCGAATCCAGGTATCGCTGGCCTGAACCTGCCAGATCCCCTGGAACTGGAGGAAATGCCCCCACCCCAAAACCGATTCTCGGGTGGGGGCCGTCTCCTCAGACCAAGCGCTAGTTGGGCAAAAGGCGCCTGCGCGTTCTGCGAGACCGTCACGTGAATGCCGCTGCACCGGCTGGTCCTGAGGGGGGAGCATACTACGATCCTCTGTGACCTCCCAAAAAAACGCTTACCGCAAGCAAGCGGAAGCGCAACCAATAACTCCTTGGCGGCTGCAACCCCCGCCAAAAATTCCAGCTCCAGGGAACGGCGAACGGCCACTGCATTGGCCAACGCTCTAGCCATAAAACGGGTTGACACCAGTGAGACTTCACTGGGACCGCAGAAACTCTGAGAACTGGGGAGCAAGATTCCACAATTCCCTGTGGAGCTTCCAGCCGATAGCCGCTGCTGCAGCTGCTACGACCAGACCATGCAAGCTGAACTGCGGAGAAGCAAGCGCAGGTCGCAGGGCTGCCCCGGCCGCCCCCAAGGTGGACTTACAACAACCCGTGAGGACGCCTGTCTGTGCCGTCATCAAGGACCGCCGCGTCCGAGACAGGGATGGCCATAGACTACTTGAGCCGGGTGACTGGGGTGTCCCCTGATGGGACCACCGACCACTATGACCCTGATCCTCCAGGAAAGGGTGAAGAGACTTAAGTCGTCTGGTGAGAAACAAATGCCTGACCGGATGTTTCCACTTCCTGGCAAACAGTTCTCAATTTCAGGTGTGCAGGGAACACCAAACGCTGTCGCCTGCCGCCCTTAAGGGAGACCTCCTCCTGGGAGGCTGAGACAACCTCACCCTTAAGATGAAGGGAGTCTCTGACAGCTCTGATAAGGGCTTGGACCGCTGCTGACATCCTATTAACCCTGTCTGGCCCAGAGCCAGGGGAGTCTCCAACAGAGGCCGTATCCAGGCCCAGAGCTTTCCCAGCTAAGGGCTTGGACCGCTGCTGTCATACCATCAACCCTGTCTGGCCCAAAGCCAGAGACAGGGGAGTCTCCAGAAGGGGCCGTATCCAGGGCTGGAGTTTTCACATCCGTCCCCAATAGCCCGGATGAGCTCGGGTGATAACGAGGCAGAGAGAACTCTAACACTCATACGCGAACACTCCGTACGGGCTGCGCCGGGCGCTGGACCCTGGGAGGTGCGAGGTTGGGCAGCGAGCAGTGACGGCATGCGCTCTATGGCCAAAGCCGTAACCTGGGGTACTCTGTACAGGGTGGCCACTGCTAGTGAGCGAGGGACCTGGCCCATTATGGGGCCACCGACCCCTGACAGGGGGCGCTGGGTCCCGCAGTGGACGGTAGCGGAGCAGCGCAAAGGGCACAAAGTGCACTAGGGCTAGCCAACAAGACTATCCTGTGGCAATGGGCGCCGGCGAAGCAAGTCGCCACTGTTTTGGACACGGGCGGTTAAAAAACGTAGCCCTAAAAAGGGACATGGCTGCAAAGCGCGGGGGTAGGGATGGATGGCCCACAGGGGGCCAACTTACCATGTCAAGATACTGTGTCTTCCTCAGCAGTCAGGAGAAGCCAGGACGCCGAACGCTGCAAAAACGGTGTTTAGGCTCCGCCCCCAACACAGGCCCGGGCTGCTGGAGGTCTTGCCCCATCCAGGGAGGGGCCCGGACTCGTTTGGGGACCCGCCAGGGCCGGGAGAGGGCGCAGCCTAGTTGCGGTCTAGGAGTGGCCTAAGCCTCCAAAAGCCGGGGGCTAAATTTGAACGCGACCGTCGTAACGGCACCGAAACGCAGCGGGAGCGGGTAGGCAGTACCCGCAGGTCCTGAGAGGCCCATCTCACCACCGGCAGCCAGCGCCAGACCCACAACACGCATTACCTGCATGGTTGCCCAAACACCAGTGCTGCACGCCAAACTGTCCTGCTGCCTTAGGGCAGCTATAGTATGGGGGGAAATATGCCCCCCCATCACTGGGACCACCAGCACGGCAGGGAAAAAAACTACACTGGGGCCAAACCCTTAACCGGACGCTGCCGCAGCGGACTAACATGTCCGCTGCCCAGGGCCGGAACTGGCCAAGGGGAGGGAACGCACTCCTGCCCTGGGAAGCCCCCCAATACCTGGGGAAAAAAGGGCAACACTGGGAAGCCGCAGGAAAACGGAATTCCTGCGGCCACCCAAAACGCATTAAAGGAAAAAATCCCCGACCACCCCCAAAACGGAGGAGGTTGGGGTACTCACCAATCCGATGTCTTCGGGCGTCGTGGGTTCACCCCTTCGGTACCATGCACACAGAGGTGAGGCTACCGGAATCCATAAAAGGCCGCGGAGGTGGCAGGTGGGGACGGGTGAGCGGCGGGGAGGAAGGCCAGCCAGCTAAAGAACTGACTGGTTTCCTGACGCCCTCAAGGGGGACATGGTAACGGTACAGCTATGCGTTGATGGCCCCCCTGACAGGTGAGAGCCAGGGGCTCAATCACCGTCCACCAGGTGAGAGGCGCGTGATCAATCACCTTCCACCAGGTGAGAGCCGGGTGCTCAATCACCTTCCAACCCGTGAGAGCCGTGTGCTCAATCACCTTCCAACAGGTGAGAGCCGTGTGCTCAATCACCTTCCAACAGGTGAGAGCCGTGTGCTCAATCACCTTCCAACAGGTGAGAGCCGTGTGCTCAATCACCTTCCAACAGGTGAGAGCCGTGTGCTCAATCACCTTCCTGCAAAGGAAAGAAAATAACAAAACCTCTGCAGAGCTGCAGAGCAGTGTCTGCCTCCTACAGACACTAGGCGGAAAACTGATCAGCCTGGCGTCAGCAGGAGGGATATAGGCAGTCGGGGCGGGGCTAACACGTTTGATCCGCCTAGTGTCCGCCTTCGAAGGCAAGGGCCTATACCCAAGGTGCTGTGTCCCCCAATGAATTATTGGTGAGAAGGTGCTTATTTTTACTGTCCCCATCATTACAGATATGATGTTTGTAGCTAGAAAACCCCTTTAAGGGTACACAGGACAATGACTGTGCTGCAGGGAGCTGCTTTAAATTCAGCTTCCTGGATCATAAAGCCAATCATTCAAGTCATTGACTGCTGTTTGTTAGAACCATCCCATGATATGAAAATAAGATAATCATGAAATGTTCTAGTGCCTTAACCCTTAACAATTATCTGTAATACAATAGGGGTTGTGAGACACCCTCATTAAGCCCTACATGGTGCTTAATTAATGGAGCATCTATGAAAAGTACGAAAGTGTTGGTCTTCTAGAGAGAGCCTTTTTTAGTAGCTGCTCTTCATTACCGCTAACTGATGAACCATACTCTGCTAACTCAGAATGCTCTTACTCGGTATTTAAAATGGATTTTCTAAATCAGCAACCCAGCAACCCATTTAAATAGCACAAGCAAAGATAATAAACTTTATAATAGATGTAAATATTATTAGAGGAAAATCCCTCTTTCTCCACTCATTAGACACTTCTCTCCTACAACTCCTAAACTTATCAATTAACCAGAAAAAAAACAGCTGAAATCTCCAGACAGCATCAGTTTACAGCTGCCAAGATAACTCTATGAAGAGGGGAGGAAGCTGAGGCAGAGAGGAGACTACTGAAAATGACAGACGGAGGGAGAAGGAATTCTAGGAAATAGACCTAAATGGAGTAGGCATATGTGACTTTCATGACTTCCACTTTCAAAAGCTCTATTCACATAGGTTAAAGGCCTTTCTTCAGAGTAATGGGCCTGCAGGATTTTTCCCACCAATAATTTTAAATGAGGTCTTCAACATGTCTCACTATATAGGCATACAGAGAAATAGATCACTAATAGGATATAAAAAAACAGCACAAAAGATGCCAAAAATAGACTCTGTTGGCATTCACTGGGTTAATAGAGGTCTAGTGATATGGTTGCATTCAACATTTACACTGGGAGCTTTCCTACTGTATATGCCAAACCCAAGGGCCAAAATAAGATGTAAACATAGCTCATTTGCATTGATATATTTGATAACCTCCTTTTTCTCACCAGTGAATTAATAGTCTGTGCTATATAATCAGCTGTACTGCTGCTGCTGACTTCCTGCTGAGCCTATCATAGATTTGCATTTTTATATGGCAGATAATCTGTGGCAGAGCTGCAGTGGAGAGGATATCTCCGACAGCAAACTTGTTGTCTGTATCCAATGACAACCAGCAGAATTGTGACCACAGCTCTAGACTACAATACAATCTGTAGTTTAGGATCAACCTAAAATAAATAATGTAATGCATTTACAAAGTTCCCTAACTTTTTATGTATATGAGATATCTACATATAAACAGTGAAATAGTGTTCAAAAATTACATTGTTGAGATGTACCTGACTTGAGCATTTCATCAGTTAGGGCTCGTTATTACAATAAGAGGAGCCAGAACATTGCTACTGGTATTAAAGGAAACCTGTTAGCTGCTGTTTGAAAAACAGGCAGCATACAATAGCCTGACGTGGGAAAAATGGGTCAGCATGAGCTACAGAGAAAAGGATTATAATAAAAATGCAAGGGGTTATACTTTTGTTGGAATGTTAACAGTAGTGGGTGCCATGGGCAACCTGGGAGTAGGATGGCCTGGTTATGGCAAAGGAACAGTTAATAGTTCAGGCAGGCAGTTTGGGCCTGTGTATGTAGTGTGCTGTGAGTGCGGAGGAGCTGGGGAGGCAATCAGCAAGCTCGAGGGGTGTAGCTAGGCTGAGGAGAAGGAGGGCCAGCTTGTGCAGAGGGAGAAGCTGCAGATGGTGACAGTTAGGCCCCGTTCACACGGCTTATTTGCCGACGGATTGGCGCCGTATTCCGCGCCGGATTTGCGCTTCAATACGGCGCCAATCCGTCGGAGTCATTACGGTAATCCACTGCTCTCATAGAGAACAGTGGAATCCGTCGCTCCTCCCCGCTCGGCAAATCCGCCGCGGGGGGAGAAAGTGACATGCACATTATTTACGGCGCGTACGCGCCGTAAACAATGCATTGTCTATGGGGCCGGGTGTGGCGCCCCCGCCGCGCTCCGGCCCCGCCCCCGTCCCGCCCCGTATTCACGGAGGATTTGTGCGCTCACTACGGCGCACAAATCTGCCGTGAATAAGCCGTGTGAACACGGCCTTAGGGTGCGTTTACATGGCAAAGGACAAAAAAAACTCTGTTTTGACCTCAGCAGAACCAGTTTACAACCAGTTTTTGGACTGTATTTGTCACATAAACCAGTCTGTTTTTCGACAGTTTCTGGTTTTTGAACTGTTTTTGTCACTGTTTGTCTCCCGGTTTTCCCAGCGTTTTTTGGACTGTTTTTTCAAGCTGAAAAGTGTACAAAAGTATCCTGACTGGTGCAAGGAACCATGTGATTTTTGTTATCTCCACAATTTAACAATGATGCACAAAGGCCAACTTTTTCACTTTCACTTTAAGCACATATGCATGTTAACAGCATCAAAATTTGGTTAGTTTAGGCTAAAAAGAGGATTTATAGACTCTCGTTCACACTGAAGTGCTTTGCAGGACCTTCCTGTGTTAAAAAAGTGCAAAAGGACCTGCAAATAGCCAATCATCTTGGCTATCATATACAGTACATAACCTTGACCTGTAACTATTTAGCATCTGCTTAGTTCTGCAGATTCTTGCCATGTAACTGCATTGTCACTGTTTTGCTCCTGGTGTTGGGACAATCTTTTCTTCTTGTTACTACAAATTACAACCTGTTCTCACATTCCCTAATAGCTCAGTGTGTTATTAGGTTGATTCCCAAGTGGGGAAAGGCCACTGGTTTGAGCAGCCATAAAGAAGATTTCCCAAGAAAAGAGAAACAGCATTATCCAGCTCATCGATAGCGGTCTCTCGGCCAAGAAAATGTCCAAACTGCATCATGTGAGGCCATGACAGCTGGAAAAATATGAAATGAAGTCTGTTCATCCATTACAGAGCCAAGAGGTGACGTCCAGGCCAAATATCAGAGTCAACAAGTCAGCATATCACAAGGTCTATCAGTTCTGGCATGACAAACACGACAGTGGAGGTGACTCACAGAAGTCCATGGAAGCACCATGCAATGCGCATTGCACAAGTCTGGAATGGTGGCCCAAAAAAAGTGAACAAGTCGCGACTTTAATAGCATCATAAGAAGCGTTCAAGTTTGCAAAAAAGTACAAAAAGTGGAAGATTGGAAACTAGTGATTTGGAGCTTTGAGACAAAAGTCAATAAACAGAGCTCTAACAGGTGAAAATGGGTCTGGAAGAATCAAATGAAGAAGGGACTAATGCATCAAGAAATTGAGGGAACTGTCAAGTTCGGTGGAGGAAGCCTGATGATAGGGGGTTGTTTCACAGTCAAAAGCATTGAAAACTTGATCAGCATCAATGGTGATCTCAGTGCTGAGCTATATGTAAGTGTCCTACAAGATGAGTTACTTCGTACATTCGAGTACTATGGGTATGAAAAGAATTGCATAGTTTTCAAACAGGACAAAGACCTGAAGTGTACGTCGAGTTTTGCAAAGAAATGATTCAATGACAATGAAGTAGAGTTGCTACATTGACCACCACAGTCCCAAAACCACAACCCAAATGAACACTTGTGGGTAGAGGTGAAGAAAAAGTTGTATTAGTACCCAAGTGAGTCGACCAGTCTGCACCAACATTGGGAATGTGTGGAGACCTGGGATCGGATGTCTGTCAAGACATGCTTGAATCTGATTGAGAGCCCAGAAGGATTCAAGAAGTGCGGAAATCCAAAGGTGAGTGTCATACGTCCCGGCAGGCAGCCTTCTGTTTGTATGCGGCAACGCCCAGTAAGGTTAAACCCTCTGCTCTGGACCCACGCCCTGGGAGAGGTGCTGCTTTAAAGCTCAGGAGTGACAGCTCTGCAGCCTCTCCCAACAAGGGGTGTGGCGGTCAGGCCAATCAGAGGACCCGGACGCCGCACCAATCAGCTGCTGGGGCGGTGTCCAGGAAAAATATTTAAACTGGCACAGTCCTCTCAGCCCTTGCCTGTGATAGGTTTCCCCTGTTGTTTCCCTGTGAGTATTTGATATTGCTTCCTCTGTTATTGACCTCAGCTTGCCTTGACTTCGTTTTGTCCTCCGTTTTTGTACTTCGTTCCCGCTCGTGTTTGACCCTCGGCTTGTTTCCTGTTTATTCTTCGGTCTCCGATTGTGGCTTTGGCGTTCTTGACCGTTACCGACTCGGACCGTTTGACCTTGCGTTTTCCCTGACGGCCCTGCACTTAGCAGCATAGGGACTGTCGTCCAGTTGGTGTCTGCCATCTAGGGCAGCACGCCAAGTAGGCAGGGACATTGGGCTGGGTGGCAGTCAGGGCCCACTGCACCTCCTCTGACATGACAGTGAGTTTACAGAATACTAACAATAATAAAAAATAACATTTTGATTTTTAGAAACAAAATAGTAACAATGCAGTTACAGGATAAGAATCTGCAGAACTAAGCATATGCTAAATAGTTGCAAGTCACATTTATGTATATTATAGCCAAGATGATTGTCTATAAAATGATGGTAGTCTAATGTTCAAAACTATAGCGGATGGTGAGATATAGTGCCCGAAAGTCACAGGTTCAATACCTTGTTACCATTTTGCTTGTCAGTGTATGTTCTACCTAAATAGCTTGATTATTGTATCATAAGGTGATAAAAAGCCTGATGTTACCATTTTACTACAGTAAAGTTATCACTGAAACACGCGCCATGTATGAGGGAGTGAAAGTGGGAGTTTGAAGAGTCAGACCTTTGACTTACCAACTCCTCAGCCCTGATAACAAAAGTTGCTGCTATTTCAAGCCACCCTCGGTTTGGGCAGCATGAACAAGCTGACAGTTTCCCATTAACTTAAAGATCTCTAAAGATCACCAAGCTCTTTTGTTTCTAACTAGCATACTATTCTAGGAGTACCTTCTTATTTCTGTTCACGCTGAGAAAGTAAGCACTTTCATTTCCCACAAATGGAGGCCCCCAGGACCTTGTATCATCTCCAGGCCCTGCGAAAATAGATCATAATTACAAGCTCAATCTCCAAAAAATTATTCCTGAAAATAGCAGTATAATAACATACAATGACCCTTCTTTTGATACAACTTGGTTAAAAACACATGTATTGCTCTGGTTATTAAAAACCAATTCACTGGCCAAGTATTATGAAAATGTATAACAAACTAGAGCATTTACTGATGTTTTCGATATAAAAAAAAAATAAAAAATTAAAATCTCCATCATAAAGTAGGATGTCTAGAAGATGTAAATGGTTTGTCCAGCTTTTTTAAAAACTAAAATAGGGATGCTGTAATCAAATTTAAAAAAAAAACATAATTACCTCCTCACGCAGCTCTGATGACACTAATGGTCATCTGTCCTATTTTTCTGTTTCCTTTCGACTGGGTAGTTGGCTAGTGATTCCTGCAGCCAGTAACTGGCTGCAACAGTCACATGCCAGTATCTAACATCAGTGTTGGTAGCACTCACTTCCAAATGGTGATGTAAGGAAATGCAATGCTCATGAGTGCCAGTGCCATCGTTGGCATAGAGTTGAGTGGGGAGGTAAGTATGGGCTTATTTATGTCAGCATATTAATAATACAGCATTCCTATCCAAACTTCTTTTATTTAAAAAAAAAATAGCTAGGGAGGAAGCTCCATTCTATATTGCATCAGAAGTGGGATATTACGTGCCCTCTCTCCCTGAAGGCCTTCTTGTTCCACGACCTCTCAGAGATTGATACACACCACAAGTTACTACATATTGTCTTGTTTTAGCAAGGTTCTCTTAGCAGCTAACATTGGCTAGATGACAGACTACCAGATGTAGGAGGGGTATGGGCACAGGTAAAATACTACTTTAACATGGAACGGAAGAAAGTGGAACTCGCTAAGGAGTATCGGGCGGAATCTTTCTTTAAACAATGGACCCCCTACATAATGAATTTCCTACCTGTGGCAGAAAGCAGCAAGATAGTATACCCTTTCCGACTAACTAAATGGTATCTGGAAGGGGAACTAACTGGGACCTTAGGAAAATTAAGGCTAGAGCGACAGGAACACCCATGATATTTACACTGTCCCGCTTGGCCCCGCGCCTTGGGTTATGACACCCCTCTGACCTTTTACCTATATCTACTCTCTTAAAGTAGAGATAATGTTTCCAGGCCTCTTGGTTTGAAGCTGCTTATAACACATTTACCCTATTCTGGTGGATTTCCTTGTTGTATGTTTAAGTAAATTGGTTTGTTTAGTGATGTTTGTTATTATCATAATATTCTCAGCTGTTAGATAAAATCTGTTTACTTAAAGTACCAACTTGTATCGACCATTGGACTCACAGCATCGTTGTTACTGGATCAGTACATGGTACATTTCCTATTTGGTGGATGTTATGGTATAATTGTTCAATGTGATATCTGCAATTATTCTTGGTTGTTTATACTTATGGAAAACCTCAATAAACACATTAAAAAAAATAGCTAGATGACCTCTTTGAAGTGCAATTCACTAAGGATGGAATTTCACCTCTTTCACAGTGCTAAAATAGGCAGTTCTATAGCAGAATACAGCACTGCCAAGTACAGTGTTTGACACCTGAGGACGCAAGAAATAAGTAGTGTGTTTTTTACTTGTATTAGCAAATAAAGAACATATAGCTTTTGGAAAAACTTCTCCTAATGTCACTTTTTTGCATTTTTACCCTACTTTTATTATATATAGTGCAGGGATAATCCCAACCATATTTTACAGTCCATTTTAAAGCGCTTTTTACAGTTCCATTCATTTGTGCTTAGCACAAGAATCTGTGTATTTAGTTTACCGAGGAGGATCCATTCAAGGTGCAAGGACCCCCCACGTGATTTGGAATAACGCAACTTTGACTCTGTACACAGACACGCTGTCAAATGAGTTCTACCATACTATGTACAACCTAATCAGGTGAGCGAGTAGATCATACCTGATTTTCTGTATTTAATATCCAACATCAATTACACGAGGTGCACTGTTTTTCTCTTTGTCCTATTGCATTTCAGCACCAAGGGCCTCATGTATGAAAACTGTCTAGGTCTAAAACTCACTTTGTTGCCAATAGCAAACAATCTTTTCCAGAGCACTATATGAAATGAATGGGGAACTCTGGTTGCTATGGGCAACAAAGTGAGTTTTAGACCTAGACAGTTTTCATACATGTGGCTCCAAGTTTCTGACAAGTGATTGTGTAAGCAACACCATTTTGATGAGGCTAACATAAAAGCACCAGGAAACTTAGAAAGTCCTAAAACAAAATTTTAGGCAACTTTTCATTATTTAGATTTGTACAGTTAAGCAGTAAATATCTAAGTGTTGCCATAAATTGCTATAGTCCCTTTCCCGCAATGCATTGTGGATTCTATTATCTACCTTATCTATTAACCCCTTGAGCCCAAGGAATGAAAAGTAGTTAATGACCAGAACATTTTTTTAGTTTTTGCGTTTCAACAGTTGTAACTTTTTTTATTTTTTCAATGATGCAATTTTATGAGGCCTCGTTTTATTTGAGACGAGTTGTACTTTATGGGGGGATAGTTCACTTATAAATAATTGCAGAATTTTTATTTTATTTATTTTTTTTTTTTTTACACCATTCACATTTCACACTTAATAACTTGTTAAATTAATTCTACATGTTATTACGGTCGTGTAGATATCTAATATGTATAGGTTTTTTTGTGTGTGTAATATATGCACAACTATTTTTTATTAAATATTTATTTTTATTTTATTTTTTTTTTATACTTTGTTTTTTACTTTTTTTTATCCCATAAAGGGAGAACTGTGTTACATTTTATTTTATTTTTTACACTTAGTAATGTATTAGCATATTCATATATGCTAATACATTATAATCTATGTCTAACACAGGCAGTGATCAGGACAGCACACAGTCTGCCCTGATCACTGGCTTGTTACACAGACAGCCCTGGGGCTACTCTAGGTCCCCAGGGCTGACTGTGCAGCCGTTCCCCAGGCTCTGTCGGGTCAACGGGTGTTCCGATCACCTGACAGAGCAGGGAAACCCTTTGATTGCGCTGCAGTGAAGAACTGCGGCAATCAAAGGGTTAAAGCACTGGGGAGCGGAGGATCAGCACTGTGTAGTACAGCCCCGTTCTCATAGCTGCGGCTGCGCCGGGTGTGGCAAACTCTGATGTCTACAGCGACGCCAAAAGACGTCGCTGTAGACAAACTACCTGAAATGCCCGCCGTCGAAAGACAGTGGGCGGTCGTTAAGGAGTTAAGAAGTTATTGTTCTTCTAATTTTAAAAAATAAGTGTGGCTATACACCTATTTAGCCAACTGACCAACCCCTTCTCCTCCTTGCAAAACATGAGTTTTCTCAAAATGGAGAGGTTTGTAAGCTACTGTCAGAAACCTCTAAAGATTAAAGGGGTTGTCTCACTACAAAGATTGCTTTTTATGTTAAAGATCTTGCAAAAACAAGTCACTTTGCAATATGTGTCCATTAACAGTATCCTACCTATTCTGACATATCCTCTCTTGTATGGGCTGCATCAGCTCCTTAGGTTGCTACAGCTACAGACCTGTTCAATCCCTCATGATAGGCTGCCAGGACTGGTTGCTATAGCTACAGACCTGGCTTCTACTGCAGCCTAGTAGAAGCGAGTAAACACGTCTCTAAATTCAAATGAAACCAAGAAAACAGGAGTGAGGTAAGATGAATTAATGTAGTGAGACAACCCCTTTAACTTCCTATGAAAACAAAGGATCAAATGAGCCTGATCCCTCTTTCACCCAACATCTCTTATGATGGGAAATTGGGACACCCCATACACAGCCAAAATTACTAAGTTTGACTCTCCTAGTCATGTTTTGATGTCCAGAGAATTTGGCGATACCACCTTAATCATTATGATACTGCTGGTTCCCTATTGCCAGTATTAACAGACGTAAGTTGCTCATCATCCCCTATTTATCATCACTTAGCCTATAATGGAGCCTTTGAGCACTGTGTAATAATGTAGAGTTGTCTATTCATATATCCATTTAAACATCTATGCATTTGCTTTTCCTTACTTTCTCTACTTTTGATATTCCTACTTGTTCTCCTGAGGTTTAGTGATTGTTTGCAATGTTGTATTATCACCATATATCATTTTGTACAATCTGGCACTATATGTGTTTTAAGTTCCCTGAAACCGGGGAAACACATTGGAGCATTTAAAGGGGTTGTCTCGCTACAATGTTGGGGTTTTTTTATTAAAAATCTTTAAAAAAACAAGCAGCTTCGAAATATGTTCATTAAATGTCTACGATTTTGATTTACCCCCTGGTAGTAGGGTGCCATAGTTTGAAATCACTATACACCAACCTGTTGATTTTTTTTCACTGGCTGTCGTCCTGGTGACTCATCTGTTTCTGAATACAGGTCAGAACAAAGAGCCCCTCCCACACAGTATGCTTCTGTAGGGAAGGGAGGGAGAGGGCTCTGCTTCTGTGTCTGTGTGGATTAACCCTGTGTGTGCCTGCTCCCTCCTGCTCTCTACACAGATTGAGGAGAGCAGAGGTGAGGCTGATCGTGGTCAGTAGATGTGGACAGCAGTGAAGTGTGTTTACTATAATCATGATGTATATGTGGAGCTTTGACTATACTAATAGAACAGATCAGGGGGCATGTGAACGGTTCATATCCCTCCCTGCTCTGCTGTATTAGTGACACATCGTGATTATAGTAACACACTTTACAGCTGCCCTGTGTCTGTTCTAACAGAATTTGTTTGTTGTTGCTGGATATGTGGAGATTTGTATGCTAAGCATGGGGTATAGGAACACTTGCATCCCCTCTGCTCTGCTATTAGCATACACAGTTTCACAGACCTCTGGCTCCATAGCCACTCATAGATCAGTCCTCTCCCTGCTGTCTCCTGACTCTATGGAGAGGAGCAGCAAGAGCTCAACCACAGCACAGTGTGGCTGATTCTGCAGTGAGCAGCAGATCTAGGCAGGCACACACAAGGTTAACCCTGGCAGCAAACCCCCTCGCCAGCCCCCTGCAGTCAGAGGAGGAGAGCTGTCTGTGTGCTAAGGGGGTGGGGGGGGGGAGAGGCAGACAAGAAGCACCCCCCGGAATTCAAAAATCCTTTGCTGCCAGACACATTGAAGTAGGCTGAAAGCCTGTACTGAGACAACTTCTTTAAGGAGTTACTAATATCACTATTTGAGTGCTGAAGTGATAACGTAATCATGTACAACATCATCCATGGAAAAACAAAGGAGTTATCATTAGTATCATTTGAATGTTGACCTTGCTGTATACTTAATATAATTGTCGTTCGAATATTTATTTGTGCCTTCTCTGCTGTGGTTCACCAATACAGTTTATGGTATCATTCTGTGTATTCCAATATTAGTATTTTTATAGTGATCTGCTTTTATAGCAGTTCACCTTATGTGCATCATCTTTCTACAGTGTAAGGTCTAGTAGGGTTTCTAGGGTAAGGTTCAGGTACCTGGTCACCCTTTCCAGGGTAGTTTCCCTGTATAGATAGGACAAGACAGCTAGGGAATTATAGAGGGGGGGGGGATCTCTCCTTGAGGAGAGGAACCAATAAATTGGCTGGTGTGAGGATTTACTTGCCATTCAGACCTCACTGACTGTTTTGCATAAAGCAAAGGCTTAAGGGAAAAGAGCTGCAGAGCTCCACAGTGCACTCTATTGGATGTAGTCATCCTCAGTTAGGGAAAGAGAAAGTTTTTTCCTTCAACACTTTTCTTTAGATTATTGATAATAAAAGTTTTATTCAATCACTTAAGAGTATGCACTTTTGCTGTGAACTGTCTCATACTTGTTACCCATTTAAATTTTACATGTTTGGTTGTTCCAACCCATTTTACTATAGAATTGGTACTGTGACTCATTACCGAATCTTTATGACTCATTGGGAGAGGCACCTTGTCGATGTGTGGGGATTTAATCGCCTTTTACATGCCACTGGATATCTGAATATATACTGTATTTTTTTTAACTATAAGACATTTTAGAGGAGGAAAATAGGGAAAAAAAATTTGAAACAAAAAGTGTGGGCTAAAGTGTAGTTTCTATTGGTACCATTTTGGGATACATGTGACTTTTTGATCACTTTTTATTCCAATTTTTTGGGGATATGAAATGACTAAAAAAAAAACACAATTTTGGCGTTTAGTTTTTTTTTTCTTCTATGGTGTACAGTGTATGGGATAAACAATGTTATATTTTAGTAGATTGGACTTTTACGGACGTGACGATACCAATAATGTGTGACTTTTTTTTATAAATTTGTAAAACGGCAAAGATGGTGATTTAAACTTTTAATATTTTTTTTTACTTTTTTTTATTTTAATACTTACTGCCCCTAGGGTACTTGAGCTATATATAGCAGTACTGTTGTACTGCTGTATATAGGACTTTTACTAACTAAAATGTGCATGGCAGCTGCGGAAGGCTGCATGAGGCTTCTTGCTACCATGACAACCGATCACCCCCCCCCCTACAATCACACTGCGGGTGGTTATTGGAGGGAAAAACGGTGTGTAGCAACATTCCTCATTCAGCTAGATGCCACGGCCGCAATCTTCGTGGCGACTAAAGTGTTAACAACAGGGACGGAGCCAGCTCCATTCCTGCTGTTAGCGGCGGCTGCTGTGAACAGTCGCTAGCCGCCGCACAGTACTAACCCCTAAAATCCCACCACCGGCTTCCCACAGCATCACCCCACTCCAGCCTTCTGCTGCCCTGATATGTTAGATTCGGACTATAAGATGCACCTCTATTTTTGGGGGGAAAGAGTGTGTCTTATAGTCTGAAAAATACGTTAAACCTTTAGAAAATTCAAACAATAGATTTCAGAGTTCAGCTCTCTTCTCATAAGCCTTTCAATCTTTATGAGCAGTTTAAGCCATTTTTCAGTCATTATTTGTCACTAACATTTGTTTTAACCCCAGATAAAAAAAATTTAACCATTTTAAAGTACTTTATTTATTTAATCAATCAATTAAGCATTATACTATTTAGTTAGGAAATACCTTTTAATTCCAGAATTTTTAATAAACATTTAGATACACCAAACTGTATTTTATGGAATGTTTTCAGAGTGTTTGCCTCCAAGCAAACCAATAAATATCATACTAGCAAGACATTAACCTTTGCCTTTTGTCAACACTCTTTAAACAAATATTAACAGGTTAAACTTTCTTTCTGCCACTTTCATAACTACAAAACTGAGTTTACAGTATAACCATAACCAAGGGTATAATCTTTTTCTCGCAAGGTTATATATACATATCTATATCTAGATAGATACAGTTGAAACCAGAAGTTTACATACACTATATACTGTTACGGATGTGGTAGTGGATCCACTGGACCACCACAAGCGATGATGTAAGCCACGCCAGGGGAACGGAATCTAAGTAGGTCCGGTTTTCACCAGAGCCCGCCGCAAAGCGGGATGGACTTGCTGCGGTGGATTACTACCAGGTCGCTACCCCTGACGTGACTTGCTTGCGGTGGCAGCCGAGGTGTTGCGTGGTACAAAATCGTGAAGCTGGCTCGTAGTCGGGGACAGGCAGAAGGTCAGGACAGGCGGCAATGGTTCGTGGTCAAGGGACGGAGGCAGAAGGTACGGTACACAGTAAACGGAACAAGACACTTTAGGAACGCTTCCTCTCCAGGCACAAGGCACTATCGATTCGGCAAAGGTGCTGGGGAAGAGGCAGGGCTAAAATAGGGACCGTGCCCGGTGAGAACCAATCACCGGCGCACTGTCCCTTTAAATCTCCCGGCAGTGCCGCGTGCGCGCACTAGAGGGCGCGCGTGCACCCGGCCGGCAGCAGGAGCGCGCCAGGACGGGACCAGGAGCGTGGACGGGTAAGTGTGCCCCAGACGTGGGTCGCAGGGACACCCGTAACATATACAAAGACACATATGCATATCTCACTATCTGTCATGAAATCAAAATTATTTATATTTGCCAAATGCCAGAATAATGAGAGAATTTTTAAGGCACTTTTATCACTTTCTGAAAAGTCAAAAGTTTACATACATTTCATTAGGTAGCATTGCCCTTACTTGGGTCAAACATTTTGGATATCCTTCCACAAGCTTCTTACAATAATTGGTAGGAATTTTGGACCATTTTCCTGACAGAACTGGTGTAACTGAGTCATGTTCGTAGGTCACCTTGCTCGCACCTGCCTTTTCAGCTTTGCCCATAAATTTTCAAGGATTGAGATCAGGACTTTGTGATGGCCACTCTAAAACATTGACTTGGTTATCCTTCAGCCAGTTTGTATCCAGTTTGGCAGTATGCTTCAGGTCAGTGTCCATTTGGAAGACCCATATCCGAGAGACTTTAAATTCCTGGCTGAGGTCTTGAGATGTTGCTTCAGTATTGCCACATAGTCTTCTTTCCTCATGATGCCATCTATTGTGTGAAGTGCACTAGTGCCTCTTGCAGCAAAATAATTCCACAACATGATGCTGCCACCCCGTGTTTCACAGTTGGGATTGTGTTCTTAGGCTTCCAAGCTTCTCCCTTTTCCTCCAAACATAACAATGGTCATTATGGCCAAACAGTTAAATTTTAGTTTTATCAGACCACAGGACAGGTCTCCAAAAATGTAGGTCTTTGTTACTGTGTGCATTTGTAAACATTAATCTGGCTTTTATATGTTTCTTTTGGAGTAATTGCTTCTTCCTGGCAGAGTGGCCTTTGAGCCTATGTTGATACAGTACTCGTTTCACTGTGGATAAAGACACGATCTTACCAGCTTCCACCAGCATCTTCACAAGGTCTTTGCTTTTGTTCTTGGATTGATATGCACATGTCAGACGAAAGCACGTTCATTTCTGAGACACAGAACCCATCTCCTCCCTGAGCAGTATGATGGCTGGACACTCCCATCTTGTTTGTACTTGCATATAATTATTTGCACAGATGAACAAAGCACCTTTAGGTATTTGGAAATTGCACCCAAGAATGATCCAGACTTGTGCAAATTCACAATTCTCTTCCTGATATCTTGGCTGATTTCTCCAGACTTTCCCATGATGTTACACAGAGAAGCAGTGTGTTTCTGGTGTGCTTTAAAATACATCCACAGATGTGTCTCTAATTCACTCAGATGTTGCCAATAAACCTATCAGAAGCTTCCAAAGACATGACATCATCACATGGGCTGTCCTAAATTGTTTAAAGGCATAGTAATCCTAGTGTATGTAAACTTTTGACTTTGCAGGAAGTATGAAAAATGCCTTAAAATTCTCTCTCATTATTCTGGCATTTGGCACATATAAATAATTGTAGTAATCCTAATTGACCTAAAACAGGTAAGGTTTATTGTGATTTCATGTCAGATAGTGAGAAAAACATGCATATGTGTCTTTTTATATAATGTATATAGTGTATGTAAACTTCTGGTTTCAACTGTATATATATAAACCACTGAATTTCAATAGAATTTTTCTGGAAATGTTGCCTTTTTTTCTATTTTTGGTACATTTTAGACTTTTGGATCAAGTTCTTTCTCTGCTGGCATCCATTTCTCTTGTTTGTTGGTGTTAGTCTGTTATATGGCACAATACATAAAACCGTATTATTTAAAAAAAGGGAACTTTATTGTTCTACTGACTGTAAATATATATTTTATATAAGCACTGATCAGGCACAACTTTAAAATCGGCTGCCCAGTGTCTACACAGCACTGCATCATATTTTGCCACTATAAATGTAACATAAACAAATAATTTTTCCCCCTGCAATGCAGTTCCTAATATCCAGCACTATCGCAATAGTGATAATTTCAATTTCCATTTTCTGTTCTCACTTATCAGGGTACTTTCACCTGGAGTGTTTTTTGGTGCGTTTTTGATGCGGTTTTTTTGCATAAATGCACAGCATTAATTGCTATGTATTTCTGCAAAAACATGCCTTAAAAAACGGACCAAAACATGGAGAGTTTTTTTGGTGCTTTTTATGCTTATTTTTGCAGAAATACACAGCAATTAATGCTGTGTACTTCTGGAAAAAAAAACAAAAAAACGTATCGCCAAAATGGTACCCTAAATTACGAGGAGGACTATTCTAACTACAGGGGTGCACTAAAAACGCTCCGTGTGATGGCACCCTTAGGCTGGTGAAAGATATTTACAGTACAAAACTGTATACATATGCAGGACAGTAACTGTACATGGCACTTAGGCCATGCTGCAAACTTGAACATCTTGGATTATATTCTGATATTACAATGAATTGAAGGATGGGTTCACATGCTGAGTTCTTGTTGCATTTTTATTACATTTTTGCAGCATATCTCGACTGCATGAAAAAAATGCATGTGTTTAAAAAAAACTCAGCAAAAAAACATGCTTTTTTTAAATACAACTGGTTTTGTAATTAAACTAATGTGGAACACAGGTGAAATATGGGTTGATTAAAAATTGTGTGCGCTTTTTTAATTGCCTGCATTTTTTATGCAGTTGAAAAATGCAAAATGTGAACCCACCCTCACAAAGTAAATTCTGAGAGATGAAATTTGTTGTAAATTCATATCATTACATGTCAGTACATGGAGATTTAAAGCAGGTGTTTTTAAGATAAGTACCAGAAAAACCTGAAATGTATGAACCCAGTCTTGTAGGTATGTTGATGATCTTGTCACTCTACAAAATGCATTGAACTGTTTTAGGTGATGCACTGATATCTGTTTTAAAAAAAACATTGTGCCGTATATGCCGATGTAAGTGGTTGTGTTTCGTTAGAACGTTTGAAACTACTGGCATAGACCTACATAAAACTGCAATTTCAGCAGGTTGATTAATGTGGACAGTTATTATGGGAGACAATGGGCCAAAGGTATGGAAAACAATGCTTTTAGGCAGTAAGAATGCACTTGGTGTTCACAGCATAACCTCTCTGAGCTCGATTTTATTTACCCCTTACCGCAGGAGTCCAGTTGTGGCCTCTCTGACAGAGTCCGTATTTTTGAATTCTCTGATCGCGTCTCTAGACTCTTCGCTCATCTCTCGATCTCATCGATATCTATCGATATTTACTCTTTGTCATGTGTCACTTTATGTGGTGATAACTTTTTGTCAACTGTTATACCTAGCCATGTGTTCAGTAGTTTGTTTTCTCTTTGTCATATTGAGGGAGTGTTCGATGATGGAGTTGTTTAGGGGCGAGGAATTTTTTTGGTGGGGGGGTGCGGGGGTATTTTTTTGTGCATTTGGCTGGTCGGCCGTTTTTTGGGTAATTGGGGATTTAGGATACAATTTTTTGGGAGCGCATTTCTATTCGTGTGGGGTGGAATAGATTTTTGTGGGGTGTTCGTGCTTATACACAATGTTGTACGGAGGGTCGGGGGGGTGACTGGGGGTGTTTGGAGAGGGGGGGGGGGGGGGGTAGATATGCAGTGGCCGATCCGGAGTGTGTTTGGGTGCGCATGTTTGGGGATATTTGTTGATAGAAAGGAAAATTTGCTTTAATCTGTTTTTAGGAGACCCTGGCTGTGATGTTCGGGACGGGGTGGGCACGGTTGGTGTTGTGGTAAAAAATTTGTTTTAGGGTACGATGCTTTGTTATTCTACAGCTATCTGTTGGATTAATGACATTGTTGGGATGGTTTGTTTCACTTTAGGGGTTTCAAACAGGGTTTTCTTAAAGCATAAAGTGGTAGTTGTAACTTTCTAAAATTCAATTTTTTTTTGCAGCATTTTCTATTTTCTATACTCTTAGTGACAAGAATACGGTAATGTGATCAGGGAAAAAAAGATAATGCAATTTAAATATTGATTCCCCATGTATTCTGCTAGTTTTCAGAGTTATCCCCATATGTGGGCAAGCATTGTGCATTATTTGGCTCAAACCAAAAGCCACAGATATTAGGAGGAGCCCACCCTACTGGACTCTGGGGCATACATTTTCATTTACAATTTTATTTAGGGGCACATTTCAGGTTTGCGGACACCATAGGTGTTCAAAATTAACAACTTAAAATATAACACCCCTCATACCTAAGACGCTATTGGCAAGACTCACACCTTTCGGGATTTTATACACTGAGGGGTTGGGAGATTTTAGTCCCAATATGCGACAGGGGATACTTATGGGGGGAGTGACCCCGGGAGGAGAGGTTTTGTTTTTTTTGTGTACTCAGGGGGGAATTGATGCAGGCATTTGGTTATGCAGTAATTGTTGTTTGTTTTGTATACGGATTTCCTTGGGATTATTTTTGACACATTATTTGCGTGCTTTACGCTTGTTATTCCATCGTTCGGCATTTAACTGTACTTAGTGGGGGTTTACTGATGTTTGGGAGCATGGGCAGCGGAAGTACAAGGGACGCGCCCCGGGTACGCGTATTTGGCTTTTGGCCCGACACTGATTATTGGTGGGGCCACACGGGAGCCATCTGCAATGACACTCACCAATGTTACTATGGTTCAGGGGTATTTCACGAAATGCTTGGTGACAAGTAGGGTGGGTGCGATTCATCCCCGATGGGATATCTTCTCCCATGGGTGTTTTTTTGGGAGATTCTGGGGTGGTCGTTGGTTTTTTTTTTCTTGCATTTGGGGCCTTGGTTCTGGGGGCGGCAGGACGGGAGTATCTTTGGTATATGGTTTTCGCTGGGAAAGAATTGGTGTGGGGGCGGATGGGGGTATGGTTTTCGACTTACCGGGGTTAAATGACTGGATACTTTCTATGGGGAGTCCGCCGTCACAATTACAATGATATAAATTTGTTATAGTTTTTTATGTTTCCATTACTTTTACACAATAGAATAGCGGACCCACAGACCGTTTTATTAAAAAGTTGCGCCGATTTTTATGTTGTCCTAATTCTGACAGCACTTAGCTTTCTTATTTTTTTCGCATTGGCAAGATGCTTCGTGGGGCCTTGTTTTTTAACGTGATGAGTTGTATCTGTTGTGTTTGGGCACTGTTATGGGGGCGATGGTGTGATGCTTTGTTTAATGTGTTTTTATGGGTGCGTGTGTGGCCTTTTAGTACATATTACAGATTTCCATGGTTGTGTTGGTTTGTTGGGTTTGGGAGTATGCGGGAAAGAAAACAAGTAGCATAGGTGTTTTTAAGGTATTGATTGCGTGTGGAACGACTCAGAGGTTGATACAGTTTTCTGACCCAGTTACATCCTTTGGTATATTTTTTTATTGTGTTATCTGCTTTACTACAATATAAAATCACTTTATATTTGAAAAGGACCGAAAAAACACTATTTTTGCATCACCGCAGGATCTGAGAGCATAAATTTTTTTATTTTTCTGTTTTTATGGAAAGTGGTATAGGGTCTTTTTTTTTTGACCGGGATGATTGACGTTTTTATTGGTAAATATTTGAGCCCCCACAGACGTTCATCCGATGAACAACCACATAAATATTATGTATGTTTTTTAATTTTTATTTGTGAACTGCACAAATCTTTTTTAAGATGAAAAAAAAGAAACAAATAATTAGATCGTAAGAAAAACATTTTCTAACTTATTTGGTGCTGTCAGTCGCTCTGAATCTTTACCTAATAGCCAAGAACACTTTTTGCTTAAATCTTTTTCAGTTTGAACATTACAGAGCTGAGACTGACGTTAATGGATCTCCTAATTGGGTACAAGATCTTTAAGTTTTTGGACTGTTTTTTGTTTTTGTTTTTTACGGGTTCACAGTTACGATTACAAGTTATCATGCGGTACATATTATACTTATTTTTGTTGCACATCTTTGAAGCACTAGCTTTGTAAAGGGGGTTGGGGAGATGATGTTATGGGCAAAGGGTAGGGTATATGCTCGTTTTTATTTTATTTTTTGAGTTTGTAACAGTTTTATCTTGTTTTATTTTACACACGTTATTTTTTTTTTACCTTTTTTTTCACACTTTTTACACAACTGATTTCCCACGGGAATTGCATGAAATACGATGTCACGGATGATCAAACATAAAGTGTATTTTGGAAGCTGTATGCTGCACCTTGCCTGCACAGGAATCGTGACGTACATTGAAGTCCACCCAGTATAGAAAGTATTGAGATACCCATAAATTCACAGGTAATCGCATGTTACAATTCACTCTCTAGCGAGGCTCACTCCCCTGACCTGAACGATGTCACTGCGGATAGACCACGTGATGTATCACGACCTATCATCGGCTCCATAAACGCTCCTGGGATGTTAATCCCTCGCGGCCGGGTAATGGGATTGTAGAATGTCGCCATAAGCGTCCAGGGTAATTTCTCCGTATTTCCCCACATGCTGTGAGGGGATTTTCCTTAGGTGTTTGCGCCAATGCCCAGCTGAGTCGTTGGTCGCTAGCTGACTACCCATCCCAGACTTGAGCGTGCTAAGATGGCCAATATCTTTGCGTGGAAAAATCCCTTACCCAGCATATGGGCCGCTCTAAAACAATGTTGTTATGGCACTAAAAATGGGAGACGATTCGGCGCAAAATGTCGGTGTGAATGAATAGAGTAAATGAATGCCCATGGGGTACACACAGTTTAATTTTAGTGCTTATTATTCGGCTATGATAACTTCATAAAATAAAAAAAATATAGATGAAGGCTGCTTGTTGGGCCAACTCTGTATCTAGACAGTTTTTGCTTATTCAACTTTCTGTGTATTTAGTGCAGTGATAAGGCTTGGTCCTAATTTGCTGTGTGTAGAAGGAAGTGGAATGTATTCAGAGAGTTTGTTCAGGATCATAGATCTTCGATCAATCATTTGTGGTAGTTAGACTTTGTTTAGAGCGTTAGAATTTTCGTATTATGCTGACATCCCCGTTCTCATCGGGATTCTGAAAAACGCAATTCTTAAAATAGCGTCCTCATTAACGAGGGGAGTGCCTCGCCGTTGTAAAAATCGCAGGTCGTTGTGTTTTGAGGAAGTGTTTTGTGCAGCACATGTAGAAATCGCTTTACTCCTCTTTTATTTCTAAAATTAGATCATTTTGACATATAATACGGGTGCCTGCTGCATCCAAACTGAACGAAAATAGGAAATGGACATAGGCGCATATATAAACGCACACATTTCTGTCATCGCTCGTCTCGAAGGCTTGATTTTTAGGTCAGCGTTTCCACAACTAAAAAGCAATAGGTAAATTAACAAGCCACTGCCAAAAGTACGGACCTAACATCTAAAAAACTTGGAATCCAAATAAGAGTTGCAACACACCTGAGTTGGTTTGTGAGTACGTGTGTAGTATGAGGTTAATAGCGTGGGGTGTTGAGGCGTATGGCGGGTAGCGGTGCTGTCGTTTGGTCTTTATACCATTTCATTAGTATGGGGGTTGTTGGGGATTTGATCGTCCTGTCAGGCTCGCAGCAATTGCGAGTGATTAAGTTGGCTCGCGTTGAGTACACAGATGGTGTCGGGGGGTGTGGTGTTCTCATGTTTAGTAGTACTGAATTATGTAGTCTACACTACCCGACTAGTATTTTTTGTATGATATGTAAACTTATTGATAGTATTGTTAATTTCGTTATTAGTCGTAAGTCACACATCGCAATTAATAGAAGACTTTAACATGTCGTTATATAATACCTATGTCTCAAGTCGAGCTTGACACAGTCTTGTTATATAAAGTTGTTAGGCCGCTCAGTTCACACGGCCCTGTTTCTGCCGCTGGTTGTGCGCATGCAGTTTCCGAGAGTAATACTAGACTTGCAGACCGGAATTTGAACGCCTGACAGCAATATACCGCTTAATCCACTGCTCCTCGACTATACAGACAGAACAGTGGAACCTCCGCTCGATTCTCCAACGACTCGGCGATGATTCCGGAGAAGAGAATAGTGATATCATGCACAGTATTTACGGCAAGCGTTGTAAAAAATGAGCGGCCCGCCACCGCCGCGGCTACTTGGCCCACCGCCCCCGTCCCGCACCTATTTTCAGGTTACGCGGATTTGTAGCGGCTCACAATCACGAGCGACAATATTTCCGCTCGGGAATAAGCCGTAGTGAACACGGACCTTAAGGTGTTGTCCGCATAATACCACTAATGTCAAGGTAGACAGTACCAGTAGTCTACCTAGACAACCAATGGGTGGTACGGGATTAGCCAAAGACCGTTTATAAAATTAAAGGGAGTAATAGTTTAACGTTAGTTGTTGTTCTGTTCCATATCCACCAACTCAATAAGTGGGGGAACACAGCATAACAAACTAGGCGCTCTGTAATGTCGGCAATAGGGGACACAGCCTTGACTATTTGTAATTTCCTTTCTAGCCTCAAAGCTCAACGCATACAGAGAAAGTACAGGTGACAAACAATCCGCGAAAAAAAATAGTGTTAATGATCCCGGTTAACTCCGGCCCTTTAAACACGACACCTTCATGGCATTTGTTGCCTGTTTAGCCGGCTTCTTGCCACACCTATATAAACCAAAACACTTATTCCTAGACAGTGTAAATATGAGATTTCTAGATTAAAATGACCGGGTGATGAATATCTCCTTGCTGCTTTAAATAGTCTTGGATATTAATGTGGGACCTTAACATTTTGGAGAAACCTCAAAGTCGCTAAATCTGTGCTGCCTCAAGTCCTAAGTGCTCAAATAAGGCTAAAAAACAATTAGTTGAATGATAAATGGACAAATGATGATGCTCTCTGTGGTTAAAGAAGTGCATGCGTAGTTAAGAGAAAAGTTGTCTATCTGTTTTGATCACCCCAGCTCAGCCTCCCTGTCCTGTTTATTTTCTTGCTCAAACAATTTTAGGTCACTTCAAACTACACCTTAAAGGGCCCTTCATATCCAGCATTGTGTTAATGGCAGGGAAATACTAGGAGTAAACAACCAATATCTACTGCTGTCGCCACGCTAGTACCTTCTCTACATGTGATGTTCCCAAGGAAGCATGAGAGGTTTCCCCTCTTCACTGTGATGTTTCCAGGGAACGACCACTCATACACTGGCGTCAGTAGATTGCAAAAGACACCATCGATAAATACAACCACTCCATCCTCCTCCTCTGCCACAATATGCGCAATCCTGTCACCACATCTAGATTTTCCTCCAGTTAGCAAATGTTGGGTAAAGAATATTCGGGTATGTTGAATTTGCAGATATCCAATCTTTTGTACCTCTACAGGTGTCAATGTGTCATTGCACATCAGCGGATGTCTAGCAGAGGTTGCACTAGCTTGAAGATAAGTATGCAATGTGACTATGTACATTCATGGCGGCCCGCAGATAGGGAGGAGAAACAACACCATCACAGCAAAAAAAAAAAGAATAATATTCATGCCTTGCAAGCTAATATAAAAATTGTAGTATGGGTAGCTTTACTGCATTTTTCTTCATCTTATAGGGTATTTAGAGATGAACAGGTTTAAATGGCTTCTTACCAGGTTTATTTCCTCAACTTTTATATGATCTTCGCTCCAAGATCACCCTAATGGTAGAAGATAATTACTCTACACTCATGACGCATAAATCATAATATAACAATCTATATACATTCTGTATTTTACAATTTAATATATATAACTATCATGTTTTAAATATTCCCCTTTTTAGCACTACAAATATATTATTGCAAGCTATTTTTTACTAAAGAAAACATAACTAATTTTTCTTGATTTTGATTTTTTTTTATTTTTCTCGCTGCTCATCTGACTCTTCCACTTGTCTTTCAATTAACGTCCATTGAAAGGTATTTCTCTTCACGCCGCACTATCCTAAGATCATCTAACTTAACTTATTACTAACATAGTTACTATTTCTCATTCCAGCTCTCTCACTACTGACGCAACTAGGTTCCCTCTTTCCCTATTCAGGACTCTACATTATGTAGAAAGTAACGGTTGTTACGACTTTCTCACCCTATGATCTCATTGCTTTTATTTTTTAATTTACTTTTTGAATTTTTTTGCAGGCACTCCCCCGCCTCATCTGCCCTACATAGCCAATTTCAATACCCAGCATTTACTATGTCTCTGTTCAGCGTGGATTGGGAAAAATTGGGTATGCAAATGATCAAGCAGAAAGAAAAAAAAAATCGAATATAACCTAGATCCCGTGGCCATATGGTACTGGCGACCCTAGTATCCATTCCACCGCATAAGATTCTAGGATAAATAACAACGTTCTAGGGAATCGATTGATTGTCCCTAACGTTGAACACCTCCTCCAAGTATGCTGCCCCGTACCCTTCACAATCTCGAGACGATCAGGTGTCCTCAACAGTACACACACTAAAATGGCCACCAAAGTACAACCCTAAGATTAGAAGATGTTGACATCCAATACACGGCCAATACGGCGACGGAAACTTCTGGAAGGTTATCACCTTTTTGGTAATTTGGTCTTTGCGGCGCACTGATTTGCAAATGCGAAATTGGACCACACCCCCACCGAAATCTTGTATCATCAGCACGTTCCATAGAAGCAACCAAATTAGCGCGCTTCCCTCCCTTTTGTGACGCTTACCATAGGTCCTGCCGCCAAAACCACCTTAATCTAGCGCCACCCAGAACCAATAAAGCAGTGTTACAAACCACAATGCTTAGCGAGTAAAAAATTAGACCGAGCAACTTGGTATTCAGTAAGAAAATTATCGCCCCCACCTTTAAACAAATATTTTAGGGAAGTGAACTGTTTTCTTTATTACAACGGATTCATTGTTTAACAAATTCATCATTTTCATGCTAATTAATGAGTTGATTGGCTGAATAAATTTGTTTCATGGAAAATAATAAATAAAATGATTTTTCCTCAGTTCTCAACACTAAGGATAAATTTAGCCTGCACGGGTATGTGAAGACTCCTTATGTGCGGGGTGGGACTTATATTATCCCAGCTAGTGCCCACTTCACCCCATATGGGATTAAAGTATTCCTTAAGGGGTTGATTTTTTCTAGCGTTTGGTTTTTTGGCACGAAACGAGTCTCCTGAATTCATGGCAGGTAGTGTTATGGGTCGATTTATTAAGTTTAGACACACTCTAAGGGCCGTGTCTGCCCAAATAACCACTGAAATGACAGGCTACCCAACCCCTCACTAAATATAAATTGCAGTTATTGAGAGAGATATGAGAGGGACCCTCCCAGTAGCTTAGGCTCAAGTTAGGTGTGTGCTTAACCATCCTATTATAGGGGGTTGTGGCTTGAGGCCAAATAGCGCCACTTAGGGCCAACATATGGGACTCTATCTCTGCAAAACAGAAGAATCTGGGGAGAAAATCAATATTAATGTGCTTTCCCCTGAATCACATCTACCGAGTTCTTAGTGATTGTTAATTGGCTGAAAATTGGGAAAAATTTTGTTCTTTGCAAAAAAAAAAAGGGAATTTAAATTTCACCTCCCACTTTGCTTTAATTCGTATGCCCCCCCCCCGAGAAACATCGAATGGGCTAATAATACATCCTAAGATGCTGTTTTAAATACTTTTAAGGGGTGTAGTTTCTTAGATGAGGTATTTAGTGGCGGGTATTCTAACATACAGGACAAATCAAAAAATCACGTTAGAAAACTGGACCTTAAACAAAAGTATATATGACAAATTTTTCTTGAAAATGTGAAAATTACTACTTAATTTTCTAAGCCCCCTAATATCATAGAATAAAAAAAAGACATTTTAAAAAAAAGATGCCAACTACAGTAACATAAGGTTGATGCTAGTTAAAGCTATTTTGATGTGGAATAACTATATGTCTTACATGCAGGAAATTTTGAAGTTTGAAAATGGTAAATTTTTTAATGTTTCGCGATACTTTGATCATTTTCAAAATAAAAAAGGACTTTTGGACAAAATTTCTTTAATCTTACAAGCACAATGTGTCTGAGGGAAAACAATCTCTGAATCACGATGGATAGGTAAAGGTGTCAAAAAGTTATTCTCACATAAAGTGATACATGGCAGATTTAAAAAAATGGGGCTCTGTCAGAGAGGCCAAAACTGGCTCTGGCGGTAAGGGGTTAAAGAAAAATGTAAGGGTGGTGATTAATGGTATATACTAAGACTGGATTGCTGTTACTAGTGGGGTACCACAAGGGTCAGTATTGGGCCCTATCCTCTTAACATTTTCATTAATGATCTTACACATGGAATACACAGTAGAATATCGATCTTTGCAGATGATTCTAAGCTTTGTAAAGTAATCAACACAATAGAGGATAACGTTTTATTACAAAGGGACCTGGATAAGTTGGAGGCCTGGGCAGGGACATGGCAGATGAGGTTTAATACAGATAAATGCAAGGTTATGCACATGGGGAGGAAAAATCCATTACATGATTACATGTTAAATGGAAAAACACTGGGTAAAAGTGACGGGAGAAGGACTTGGGAATCCTGGTGGACAGTAAACTTAATTGTAGCAGCCAGTGTCAGGCAGCAGCTGCCAAGGCTAATAGGATCATGGGGTGTATTAAAAGGGGCATAGATTCACATGATGGGAACATTATTCTCCTATTAGACCAGTCACTGGTTAGACCACACATGGAATATTGTGTACAGTTTTAGGCACAAGTTCACAGGAAAGACATTGTAGAGCTTAAACAGGTTCAAAGGTGGGCAACAAAAATAATAAAAGGACTGAGTGGACTGCAATACCCAGAAAGATTAGCAAGATTAGGGTTATTCAGTTTAGTAAAAAAATTTAAAAAAAGACGGCTTTGGGGAGACATAATAAACATGTATAAATAACTAATATAGAGATCTCTCCCAAGATCTATTTATACCAAGGACTGTATCTAAAATGTTTCTGCATAAACATAGAAAGGGATTCTTTACTGTAAGAGCAGTGAGAATGTGGAACTCTCTGCCAGAGGAACTTGTCAGGGAGAATTCACTAGCAGAGTTTACAAAGGGTCTGGATGCATTTCTAGAGTGTAGTAATATAATAAGTTATAGTGACTAGGATTCTGGAGAAGGGTCGTTGATCCAGGGATTTATTCTGATTGCCAGATTGGAGTCAGGAGGGAATATTTTTCCCTAAAATGAGGACAATTGGCTTCTACCTCATGGGGCTTTTTGCCTTCCTCTGGATCAACACTATAGGACAATAGGCTGAACTGGATGGACGTCTTGTCTTTTTTCGGCCTTACAAAATATGTAACTATGTAAGATGTAGTTGTTTAATTTCTTTAAATGGACTGACTTGGGCAGCCTCTTCACTAGAATGTGAAAAGAATGGGGGCAGCATCTACCCTAGAATGTTAACTGACTGGGGGCAGAGTCTACACTAGACTGTGGACTGACCAGGGGCAGCATCTATACTAGACTGTGGACTTACTTACTGGCCGGTGGACTGACTGGGGGCAGCATCTGCACTAGACTGTGGACTGAATGGGGGCAGCATCTGCACTAGACTGGACTAAAAAGGGGGCACATCTGCACTAGACTGGGACTGATGGGGGGCAGCATCTGCAAAGACTGTGGACGACTGGGGGCAGCAACTGCACTAGACGTGGACTGACTGGGGCAGCATCGCACTAGACTGTGATGACTGGTGTCAGGATCTGCACTAGACTGTGGACTGACTGTGGGCAGCATCTGCACTAGACTGTGGACTGAATGGGGGCAGACACTGCACTAGACTGTGGACTGACTGGGGGGCAGCATTTTGCACTAGACTTTTGGGGCTGACTGGGGGGAGCATCTGCACTAGACTGTGGACTGAATGGGGGCAGCATCTGCACTAGACTGTGGACTGACTTGGGGGGCTCTGCCTAGACCTTTTGGACTGAATGGGGGCGCATCTGCACTAGACTGTGGACTGACTGGGGCAGCATCTGTACTTGACTGTGGACTTATTGGGGCAGCATCTGCACTAGACTGTGGACTGAATGGAGGGCAGCATCTGCCCCTAGACTGTGGATGACTGGGGGCAGCATCTGCACTAGACTGGACTAAATGGGGGCCGCATCTGCAATAGACTGTGGACTGACTGGGGGCAGCATCTGCAATAGACTGTGGACTGAATGGGGGCAGCATCTGCACTAGACTGTGGGCTGAATAGGGGCAGCATCTGCACTAGACTGGACTAAATGGGGGCAGCATCTGCAATAGACTGTGGACTGAATGGGGGCAGCATCTGCAATAGACTGGACTGAATGGGGGCAGCATCTGCACTAGACTGTGGACTGACTGGGGGCAGCATCTGCACTAGACTGTGGACTGAATGGGGGCAGCATCTGCACTAGACTGTGGACTGAATGGGGGCAGCATCTGCACTAGACTGTGGACTGAATGGGGGCAGCATCTGCACTAGACTGTGGACTGACTGGGGGCAGCATCTGCACTAGACTGTGGACTGAATGGGGGACGCAACTGCACTAGACTGTGGACTGACTGTGGGCAGCATCTGCACTAGACTGTGGACTGACCGGGGCAGCATCTGCAATAGAACTGGACCCGACTGGGGGCAGCATCTGCACTAGACTGTGGACTGAATGGGGGCAGCATCTGCACTAGACTGTGGACTGAATAGGGGCAGCATCTGTACTAGACTGTGGACTGAATGGGGCAGCATCTGCACTAGACTGTGGACTGACTGGGAGCAGCATCTGCACTAGACTGTGGGCTGACTAGGGGCAGCATCTGCACTAGACTGGACTTAATGGGGGCAGCATCTGCACTAGACTGTGGACTGACTGGGGGCAGCATCTGCAATAGACTGTGGACTGACTGTTGGCAGCATCTGCAATAGACTGTGGACTGAATGGGGGCAGCATCTGCGCTAGACTGTGGACTGAATAGGGCAGCATCTGCACTGACTGTGGACTGACTGGGCAGCATCGGGACTAGACTGTGGACTGAATGGAGGCAGCATCTGCACTAGACTGTGGACTGACTGTGGGCAGCATCTGCACTAGACTGTGGACTGACTGGGGGCAGCATCTGCACTAGACTGTGGACTGACTGGGGGCAGCATCTGCACTAGACTGTGGGCTGAATAGGGGCAGCTTCTGTACTAGACTGTGGACTGACTGGGGGCAGCATCTGCAATAGACTGTGGACTGACTGGGGGCAGCATCTGCACTAGACTGTGGACTGACTGGGGGCAGCATCTGCACTAGACTGTGGACTGACTGGGGGCAGCATCTGCACTAGACTGTGGACTGACTGGGGGCAGCATCTGCACTAGACTGTGGACTGACTGGGAGCAGCATCTGCAATAGACTGTGGACTGACTGGGGGCAGCATCTGCACTAGACTGTGGACTGACTGGGGGCAGCATCTGCACTAGACTGTGGACTGAATGGGGGCAGCATCTGCACTAGACTGTGGACTGACTGGGGGCAGCATCTGCACTAGACTGTGGACTGAATGGGGGCAGCATCTGCAATAGACTGTGGACTGAATGGGGGCAGCATCTGCACTAGACTGTGGACTGAATGGGGGCAGCATCTGCACTAGACTGTGGACTGAATGGGGGCAGCATCTGCACTAGACTGTGGACTGACTTGGGGCAGCATCTGCACTAGACTGTGGACTGAATGGGGGCAGCATCTGCACTAGACTGTGGACTGACTGGGGGCAGCATCTGCACTAGACTGTGGACTGACTGTGGGCAGCATCTGCACTAGACTGTGGACTGACTGGGGGCAGCATCTGCACTAGACTGTGGACTGACTGGGGGCAGCATCTGCACTAGACTGTGGACTGACTGGGGGCAGCATCTGCACTAGACTGTGGACTGAATGGGGGCAGCATCTGCACTAGACTGTGGACTGAATGGGCAGGGATCTGTTACTAGACTGTGGACTGAATGGGGGCAGCATCTGCACTAGACTGTGGACTGAATGGGGGCAGCATCTGCACTAGACTGTGGACTGAATAGGGGCAGCATCTGCAATAGACTGTGGACTGACTGGGGGCAGCATCTGCACTAGACTGTGGACTGAATGGGGGCAGCATCTGCACTAGACTGTGGACTGACTGGGGGCAGCATCTGCACTAGACTGTGGACTGACTGGGGGCAGCATCTGCACTAGACTGTGGACTGACTGGGGGCAGCATCTGCAATAGACTGTGGACTGAATGGGGGCAGCATCTGCACTAGACTGTGGACTGACTGGGGGCAGCATCTGCACTAGACTGTGGACTGACTGGGGGCAGCATCTGCAATAGACTGTGGACTGAATGGGGGCAGCATCTGCACTAGACTGTGGACTGAATGGGGCAGAAACTGTACTAGACTGTGGACTGAATGTGGGCAGCATCTGCACTAGACTGTGGACTGACTGTGGGCAGCATCTGCAATAGACTGTGGACTGACTGGGGGCAGCATCTGCACTAGACTGTGTGCTGAATGGGGGCAGCATCTGCACTAGACTGTGGACTGACTGGGCAGCATCTGCAATAGACTGTGGACTGACGGGGGCAGCATCTGCACTAGACTGTGGACTGACTGGGGGCAGCATCTGCACTAGACTGTGGACTGAATGGGGGCAGCATCTGCACTAGACTGTGGACTGACTGGGGGCAGCATCTGCAATAGACTGTGGACTGAATGGGGGCAGCATCTGCACTAGACTGTGGACTGAATGGGGGCAGCATCTGTACTAGACTGGTGACTGTTTGGGGGCAGCATCTGTCATAGACTGTGTACTGACTGTGGGCAGCATCTGCAATAGACTGTGGACTGACTGGGGGCAGCATCTGCACTAGACTGTGGACTGAATGGGGGCAGCATCTGCAATAGACTGTGGACTGAATGGGGGCAGCATCTGCACTAGACTGTGGACTGACTGGGGGCAGCATCTGCACTAGACTGTGGACTGAATGGGGGCAGCATCTGCACTAGACTGTGGACTGAATGGGGGCAGCATCTGCAATAGACTGTGGACTGACTGGGGGCAGCATCTGCAATAGACTGTGGACTGAATGGGGGCAGCATCTGCACTAGACTGTGGACTGAATGGGGGCAGCATCTGCACTAGACTGTGGACTGACTGTGGGCAGCATCTGCACTAGACTGTGGACTGACTGGGGGCAGCATCTGCACTAGACTGTGGACTGAATGGGGCAGCATCTGCACTAGACTGTGGACTGAATGGGGGCAGCATCTGCACTAGACTGTGGACTGACTGGGGGCAGCATCTGCACTAGACTGTGGACTGACTGGGGGCAGCATCTGCACTAGACTGTGGACTGAATGGGGGCAGCATCTGCACTAGACTGTGGACTGACTGGGGGCAGCATCTGCACTAGACTGTGGACTGACTGGGGGCAGCATCTGCACTAGACTGTGGACTGAATGGGGGCAGCATCTGCACTAGACTGGACTGACTGGGGGCAGCATCTGCAATAGACTGTGGACTGAATGGGGGCAGCATCTGCAATAGACTGGACTGACTGGGGGCAGCATCTGCACTAGACTGGACTAAATGGGGGCAGCATCTCACTAGATTGTGGACTGGGCTGGGGGCAGCATCTGCACTAGACTGTGGACTGACTGGGGGCAGCATCTGCACTAGATTGTGGACTGAATGGGGGCAGCATCTGCACTAGACCGTGGACTGTACGGGAAGAGTATCTACACTAAAATGTGGACTGAATGGGGGCAGCATCTGCAATAGACTGGACTGACTGGGGGCAGCATCTGCACTAGACTGTGGACTAACTGTGGGTAGCATATACATAAGACTATGGACTGAATGGGGGCAGCATCTGCACTAGACTGTGGACTGACTGGGGGCAGCATCTGCACTAGACTGTGGACTGACTGGGGGCAGCATCTGCACTAGACTGTGGACTAACTGTGGGTAGCATATACATAAGACTATGGACTGAATGGGGGCAGCATCTGCACTAGACCGTGGACTGTACGGGAAGAGTATCTACACTAAAATGTGGACTGTCCAGGGGCAGCATTCACTCTTCCAAGTCATAACAACATGTGCAGTAGATATACTGTATTACTGCATGACTAGAAAGACTTGCCATTCATAAGTATGGTAAAGCTAACCTTAACAGCTTTGAAACTGCAGGTTATTCTTGCTACATCCAAAATGTAATGCAGACATGATGCCACCACAGCCCATTTTTTTTGTTTGTTTTTTCCTCCCCGTCTTCTAAGAGCTGTAACTTTTTTTATTTGTCCATCTAAATAGACAAATCAGAGCTCTTTTTTGGCGGAACAAGATGTACTTTTTAATTCTAAGAGTGGTGGAAAGTGAAAAAAATGTAATTGTGACATTTTTGCGGGGGTTATCCTTCTATGCTTTTCACTCTAATATAAATGATGTGTTATCTGTATACTGCAGGTCGGTAGGATTCTGGTGATACCGAATGTGTAAACTTTTCGTTATATTCTAAAACTTTAAAAAAAGATAAAAATGTTCTATATTTTTTAAGTTTGTGCTGCAGCACTATTTTCTGTGACCAATAATTTTTTTGTTTTTCCATCTATGGACCTGAGTGGGGGCTAGTTTTTTGTGGGCTGAAGTGCAGTTTTTACTAGTGCCAGTTTGAAATACATACCACTTTTTGATCACTTTTTTTTTTTACAATCTTATGGGGACATAAAAGGACAATTAAAATACAGTTTTGGCATTTGGAATTTTTTTTATTTTTACGGTGTTCAGAGTACGGGGTAAATGATGTTATATTTCAATAGATTGGACTTTTATAGATGCGGCTATATTAATTATGTGTAACTTTTTTATTGGTAAAATGACATAAAGGGGTGAACTTTTAATATTTTTTATTTTTAAAACTTTTTTTTTTTATTTTTTCACTTGCACATGTAGTCCCCCTAGGATAGTTGACCACTAGTGGGCGTGATCTTTTGCACATCATTCTGCATTTAATATATATACAGGGACATTGCACAGCACCGTTCCTCATAGATTGAGACTTTGCAGCCACAATTGTTGTGGTGCCTAAAGGCCCCGTTCACACGACTTATTTGCCGACGGATTGGCGCCGTATTCCGCGCCGGATTTGCGCTTCAATACGGCGCCAATCCGTCGGAGTCATTACGGTAATCCACTGCTCTCATAGAACAGTGGATTCCGTCGCTCCTCCCACTCGGCAAATCCGCCGCGGGGGGAGAAAGTGACATGCACATTATTTACGGCGCAAACGCGCCGTAAACAATGCATTGTCTATGGGGCCGGGAGCGGCGCCCCCGCCGCGCTCCGGCCCCGCCCCCGTCCCGCCCCTTATTCACGGAGGATTTGTGCGCTCAATACGGCGCACAAATCCGTCGGGAATAAGCCGTGTGAACACGGCCAAAGAGTTAAACAGCAGGTATTGGATCCAGCTTTGATCACTGCTGTTAGCAATGGGTGTCAGCTGTAATTAACAACCAGCAACAGAGATGTATGTAGCTGGCTCAGCAAGTAAGTCCGCTCTATACATCCTTACTGGCATTATGACGTTGATGTACCTGTACGTCAAACATGGGTAAGCGGTTAAGCAACTACATACTATATAGTAACACAAGTTATCCCTATGCCTCACATGTTAAATAAAATTATACTGTTTGAGATGTTTAATTTTGTGATGCCAACTATATAAGAAAGACAGCTGTGTTTTACTATAATCAAAGTAAAAAAAAACAACAACATTATCTATACGGACATATACCTGCTCGGCAGATGCCAAAATTATGTGGTAGCAATTCTATGGGCGACATGTATGAACCTTGGCGCTGACACGCCAGTTCTAGATAGCTTTAAGGCAGTGTAGAATGTGCCAGAATGTATGAACCTGTTCTTCTGCAGTACATACATACAGGGCAGTGTAGTGCCATTACCACAAGTCTGGCTTGGGCAGATCACCTTTAACTTCGTCTGGTTGTTCCAACTGTTCTGTGCATAGGTTTGGCGTCAAAGAATCATAAATGTGTCCAATTCTAAGAATGTGGTGCGACACCCCCAGAACGCCCCTCATCTTTGGTGCATTGCAAAGTGTCGCGCAGCCGCTTATCACGGCAAAATTTGGAGTGTGACTGTTCATACATCTATAGAACAGGGCTACTGCAGCTTTTTGATGCCAGAAAACTGCCGGAGCCCCGTTCATACATGTTGTACTGTGTACACTGAGAGCCTCATGTATGAAAACTGTCTAGGTCTAAGGGTGCTTTCACACGGTGCATTTTTGATGCGTTTTTTGTGCAGGAAGGCACAGCAATTAATGCTGTACATTGCTGCACAAAAAATGCATCAAAACGCGTTAAAAACGCACCGTGTGAAAGCACCCTAAGACTTTCTTTATTGCCTATAGCAACCAATCAGAGCGCCCCTTTCATTTCATGTAGCACTCTGAAAAAATGAAAGGGGAGCTCTGATTGGTTGCTATGGGCAACAAAGAAAGTCTTAGACCTAGACATTTTTCATTCATGTGGCCCGGAGTGTAAAATTTGGGTGAACGGCTGGTGTTTACTAACATGCCAAACATTGGGGTATCTCATACATGCAAACTCTCCCGATATTGCCCCCCCCCCCCCCCGCCACCCCGGCAGAGTCAGCGAACCGGTTCTTTGAATGACCGCGGCGCCGGGGTAGCGTCGGGATGCTACTCTGGCGCCGCCGGGCCGTTCCTTCAGTCGGGTGAAGCGGCTGCAGTGGTCGCTCACCCGCCCAGTGAGTCTCACTGTGCAAGGAAGAGGCAGGAGGGATCGTTCCCCTCCTCCCTTCTCCCCCTGTATGTACAGTGCCGGTGTGCGCTGTACATACAGATCAGCGTCGCAGGGGGTGTGACGCGTGGCTGTACTCACTCCCCCTGCGATGCTGAGTCGGTCGACTGGGAGATGTCCGGAGCTGGACGCGCTGCAGGGAGCCTGGTGAGGTAAGTGGCTTTTATTATTTTATTTTTATTAGCTATAGGGGGGCTCTACCTGGCTACAATGGGGGCATCTACCTGACTACAATGGGGGCTACGCGCGCCGCCCTCATCAATCTCCTACTTTTCCACTTTCAAAAGTTGGCAAGTATGGGGTATCTTCACACGTCATTTTTCAATCCGTTTTTCAATCCGAAAAACAGATCGAAAAGCGCTGCATAAAGTCCATCCAAAGACGTACCCAAAGTGTGGTGCATGTTGGCATGCGTTTTCTGTGCAGCAGAAACGCACCCTATAGTTTTAAATAGGGTGCCTACGGATCCGAAAGACGTATCAGAAAGACCCATGTAAAACCCCCAGATGCGTGTTTGACATTGAAAGCAACGTAAAATCACACTGCACATTGTTAGATGCGTGTTTGGATCCGTTTAGGGTCTGAAACACGGATCCAAACAAGCATCTAAAAAACACTATGTGAACATACCCTAAAGAACTGGTTGCCCTTCCGGCTTACATCTTGCTGGGTTTTTTGTCTGGATCCTGTAGGACCAACTGCATTGAAAAGAGTAGAAGATATTTTTGAAAATGGCAGTCTATGGCCAACTTATGTACCTGTGTAGGAGTACAGTTGTATATTGTCTGCTCAAAACTTTAGTGAGACAGCCTCACTGTAACTACGCAGTGTGAATTTAGTCTAAGGCTAGGTCTATACAGCACAGGATTTTGATCGTTCAAAATACTGAATCCGCTGAAAAACCAATCGTAACCTTCAATAGAAAATCTGTGCTGCGGTCTACACAACACGGATTTTTTACTGAGGTTTTCCTAATCCAAAAACAGTCCGGCGGAATATAGTATATGTTCTATATTCCGTGGGACCAGCGTCTGTTTCCCACAGCCCCAATATACTGAGCCGCCAGGAATCTGAAATCTGACCACCGTTTTTGTGTAAAAAAACAGTGGTGCAGCGCGGTCCAGCAAAGTGAAAATGCAGTTGGATTTTGGACGGCTTTTTCACTTTGCTGTGTGGATTTAGCCTAAGGCTCTGCTCACATTTCGTTTCAGCTTTTGACAGAATGCTTCGATGTATGCTGCTATAAAGACATGTCAGAAAAGAGGCGCCTCCACGCCAGTTTTAAGGCGCATTAAAGGCCACATGTATGAAAACTGTCTAGGTCTAAAATTCACTTTATTGCCCACAGCAACCAATCAGAGCAGCCCTCTCATTTTTCCAGAGCACTTTATGAAATGAGAGGGGCGCTCTGATTGGTTGCTATGGGCAACAAAGTAAGTTTTAGACCTAGACAGTTTTCATACATGTGCCCCTAAATGAGTATAGTACACGTCGAAATACTAATCAGCGCGTAATTCCAAAGCACGGGCGGCCAGCCCCATAGACAAGCATTGTCAGCAGCGCATAATCGGCGCTAACATAGCTCTCTATGAGAGCTAGGAATTACTGTAATTGCGGCATGCATTTCGCCGCCTATAAAGCGCAATACGAGGCGAAATGCGTGCCAAAATAAGCAGCAATTTAAGCCGTGTGAACATACCCTAATCCTTCTACCTTAGACTCCCATTGTACATAAAAAAAATACTATATTATGCAGTATGTTCTTCTTTACTATATTCCTCCCTATACAGAATCACACAGACTGCACTCCCCTATACATGTGTCAAACTCAAGGCCCGCAGATCAAACCCAGCCCACCAAATCATTTTATGCGACCCTCAAGCGTTCAAATACAATGAATAGGGATGGACAAGGTCTGAATGCAGGAGGACCAGTTCTCCACTTTGCATGGAGGATGCAGCCAGCACTTTGTGCCCTGAGAACAGGGAGCAGACGCCATCTTGTATTCGGAGCTCCCAACTATTTACTGCTCTATTCAGCAACTCAAGGAGAGTAGCAGAGCTCTGAAATCCTACTCAGACACCCCAGCAACCCTCCACGGCCTTCCAAACGTTCTTTGAGGACAACGATAATATTGACGTGGACCTTGGTAAAAAGGAGTCTGACACCTTTGCTATATATTGTAATAAAAGGCAGATACCAGCTCAGCAGATGACAACAAGACGCTTCACAAAGAATGTAGTCCACATCCCATTGTTTTCAATAGGCATCCACACCATAGTTCACATTGTCAACTATGGCACAGAATTCTCAGATGCAGTAACGTCATTACTGTAATGTGAAATCCAGGTAGGCGTAGATTAGCCTCATTAAAGGGGTTGTCTAGTAGAAAAAAATTATATTCCACTGCGGCCAGAATGGTCCAAAAAAGGGAAAAAAAAAACAATACTTACATAGCTAGCCGCCCCGGCTCTAAGCTTATATTGCAAGTATTAGAGAATGTTCACAGAGCATATCTCAGTTCACACAGCTACGTGCTGCAATTTGCCTGCTGTAAAAAGTATGCGCTGACCAGCACTTACTTTCAAAAGCGCAAGGTCCGGCCTCCTGTTTAGCTTCATATTCCCCGGTGCGTTCTTTCAACATAGCTCTCAATCAGTGCTATGATATTAACGTATTTGTGGGACGTTCTTTGGCGCAATTACACGCCAAAATATGCCATGCAAATACCTCGTGTGAACATACCCTTACTTTGTAGTATTGAGTATAGTGTATGTTCAGTAATACTATAATCTTATATTACTAGTGTTACTGTGTTATAGTATTGAGGTAGTGTACATACAGTAATAGTATAATCTGATATCACTAGTGTATCTGTTGTAGTATTGAGGTCGTGTATATACAGTAATTGATTTTATATCACTAGTGTATCTGTTGCAGTATTGAGGCAGTGTATATACAGTAATAGTATAATCTGATATCACTAATGTATCTGTTGTAGTATTGAGGTTGTATTCAGTATTATTTAAAATTGATAACTATGTACTGTTGTAGTATTGGGGTGTTATATAGAATGTATAATTGATATCATGTGTTCTTTGAGTATTGGGGCGTGTATATCAGAAAGTATAATTTAATCACGTGTACCCTGTTGAGTTTTGAGGCGGTATATTAGTAATTTTTAATTGAATCACTAGTTATCTGTTTTAGTTTGAGGTTTGTATATACAGTAATGTATAATTAATTCACTGTTTTTCTGTTTGAAATATTGGGTGTGTATTAAGTAATATTTAAAATTGATTCACTATTTTCTTTTGAGTATTGAGTGTGTATTCAAAAATTGATAATTAATACCCTAGGTATCTGCTTTATTATTGGGGTGTAAAAAGTAATAGTATAATTGAATCATGTGTTCTTTTGAGTTTTGAGGGTGTTATCAGTAATAGTTAATCTGATATCACTGTGTACTGTTGAGTATTGAGGTGTGAAAACAGTTTTTGTTTAATTGTTATCCTAGGTATCTGTTGTGTTTTGGTGGTTTTTTCAGTAATGTATAATCAAATTCATAGGTATCTTGTTTATTGAGGCGTGTATAAAAGAAATTTGATTTATTCACTGGACCCTTTGTAGTATTGGGCGGGGTTAATACAGAAATAGTTAATCTAATACACTATGATCTGTGTAGTATTAGGTCGTTTTAATACGTTTTTTGATTTAATATATGTTTGTTGTAGTATTGAGGCGTGTATATACAGAAATATTTAAAAATTTGGATATCCTGTAAAACTGTTTTAAATTGAGGTGTGTAATATAAGTAATATTTATAATCTGATATAAACTATTGTATTGTTGTAGGTATGGGTCGTGTATTTACATAATAGTAAAGTCGATTATCATAGTGTATCTGTTTGTAGTATTGAGTGCTATGTGATATAATAGTATTTGATATACTCTGATATCACTAGTGTATACTGTTGTAGTATTAGGCATGGTATATACAGTAATATATAATCTGATATCACTAGTGTTACTGTGTAGTATTGAGGTAGTGTAATACAGTAATAGTAATAATCTTGATATCACTATTGTATCTGTAGTAGTATTGAGGCAGTGTATATACAGTAATAGTATAATCTGATATCACTAGTGTATCTGTTGTAGTATTGAGGCAGTGTATATACAGTAATAGTATAATCTGATATCACTAGTGTATCTGTTGTAGTATTGAGGTCGTGTATATACAGTAATAGTATAATCTGATATCACTAGTGTATCTGTTGTAGTATTGAGGCAGTGTATATACAGTAATAGTATAATCTGATATCACTAGTGTATCTGTTGTAGTATTGAGGCAGTGTATATATAGTAAGGCTAGGTCTACACAGCACAGGAATACAGTCGGTTTTCCGGCGGATTCAGTATTTTGAATCCATCGAAAATCCGTTGGTACCCTGTGATGCATAGACAGCAATAAAAAATCCATGTTGTACTCTATACAGCATGGATTTTTTACCGCTGGATTTAAAATCTGGTGCAATATGCAACATATTGTATACTCTGCGGGATTGCGCTCGGAATATAGCAGTCCCACCAGTCCACAATGTCAATAATGCACGTCGCATTTTGGACTGTAGTTTGAATTTGCGTGTAATAATAGCTAATAGTATAATCTGATATCACTAGTGTATCTGTTGTAGTATTGAGGTTGTGTATATACAGTAATAGTATAATCTAATATCACTAATGTATCTGTTGTAGTATTGAGGCAGTGTATATACAGTAATAGTATAATCTGATATCACTAGTGTATCTGTTGTAGTATTGAGGCAGTGTATATATAGTAATAGTATAATCTGATATCACTAGTGTATCTGTTGCAGTATTGACGTCGTGTATATACAGTAAGGCCGTGTTCACACGGCTTATTCCTGGCGGATTTGTGAGCCGGATTGCGCTCGCAAATCCGGTGTGAATAAGGGGCGGGACGGGGGCGGGGCCGGAGCGCGGCGGGGGCGCCGCTCCTCGGCCCCATAGACTGTCATTATTTACGGCGCGTACACACCGTAAATAATGTCCATGTCACTTTCTCCCCCGCGGCGGATTCGCCGAGCAGAGAGGAGCGACGGAATCCACTGTTCTCTATGAGAGCAGTGGATTACTGTAATTACTCAGACGGATTGGAGCCGTACTGCAGCGCAAATCCGGCGCGGAGTATGGCGCCAATCCACGGACAAATAAGCCGTGTGAACGAGGCCTAATAGTATAATCTGATATCACTAGTGTATCTGTTGTAGTATTGAGGTCGTGTATATACAGTAATAGTATAATCTGATATCACTAGTGTATCTGTTGTAGTATTGAGGTCGTGTATATACAGTAATAGTATAATCTGATATCACTAGTGTATCTGTTTTAGTATTTTAGGGGGTATAACAGTAATTTTTAAAACGATATCATAGTGTATCGTTGAGTTTGACGTCGTGTTATAAGTAATAGTATAAACTGATACACTAGTGTTTTCTGTTGTAGAATTTAGTCGTGTTTTACGTAATTGTATAAACTGATATCACTAGTTATCTGTTTTTAGTATTTAGGGGGTAATACAGTAATAGATAAATTTTATCACTATGTACTGTTGTAGTATTGAGGGTGTATAACGAATAGATAATTGATTCACTAGTGTTCTGTTTTGTATTGAGGGGTTAATACAGTAATAGTATAATTGATATCACTATGTATCTGTTTAGTATTAGGTCGTGTATATCCGAATTATAACTGAATCAAAGTGTACTGTTGTAGTTTGGGCGTGTAAATACATAAAGTATAATCTGATATCCTAGGTATCTTTTGTAGTTTTTGAGGTTGTGTTTTTCAGTATTGTATTCTGATACCCGTTATTTTGTATATTAGGAGTGTATATAAAGTAATAGAAAACGATTCACGTTATCTGTTTATATTTTGAGGGTGATAAAGTAATAGATAATTGATATCACGTGACTTTGATATTGGGTCGTGTATATAATTTTAAAAGTATAATTGATATCATAGTGTATCTGTTTATTTTAGGTTGTTTAAACAGAAAATATAATCAAAAATCACTGTGTATCTGTTGTAATATTGAGGGGTGTATTAAAGTAAAGTAAAATCGAATACTATTTTTATTGTTTTCAGTATTGACGTCGTGTATAACAGTAAATAAATCTTACACTATGATTGCTGATATTGAGGCAGTGTATATAAGTAATAGTAAAAAATCTTTAAATTTTCCCAGTGTTTTGGTTTTAGTTTGAGTCTGTATATCCCCAATGTAAAATTGATTCACTAGGGGTTTTTTGTTGTAGTAAATTTAGGGCGTGATATACGTAAAAGGGTTTAAACGATATAAATAGTGTTATGTTGTTGTATTGGGTTTATAAACAGTAATTGTATAATCTGATATCACTATTTTATCTGTTTTAGTATTGGGGGTCTTATAAGTAATATATACATTTTAATCATATGGAGTTTTATATTGATCTGTTTGTAAGTAATATATAATTATATACAGGGAATTCCAAAATTTAATTTCTATAATTTTTGTATTTTAATTTTTAAATTTATTTATAAAAAAATACACAGAATCATATTTAGTTTTTTATCAAGTGTATCTGTAGTATACACATAATAATCAGCACTTTAAACCCTCCCAAGGAGGTTAAAACTGGTCCCATTTTGGGTTCCCCTTTCTAGACCCCGGGTATACATAAAAGCCTTCAGAGTCATGCACAGAACGCCGCACGTGTTCAGCCACACAAGGGCCCCGGCTGGGGGGTGCCCCCCCCACTGCTGGGAGAAGTAGGAGGTGAAGAGGGAGGCTCCCGCCTGCGCCCTCGCCCCCATATTGCTCCTCCTCACGGCTTGCAGAAGTCGCAGTGCGGGCGGCATGACGAGGCTGCGGTAACGGCGCTCGGTTCTGGCTCGGGCACTCTGCTTGTACGTGGGACAGGCGGGAGCCGGGAAGTGCTGGGGGAGGGCGGGCGAGGAGGAGGGGAAAGTCCGCCGTGCACCGAGTTATTGTATAACGGCGCTGGGGACTGAAGGGCCAGCAGTATATTAACAGCCCAGCCTCTATCGGGGTCACCCGCGGGCCTCCCTCATGTTAGGCAATTCTCGCTCTTGTATTTGAGGCGATCCTGGTTTCTGATCCCACATTCAGATGTTTATAATGTGGCCATGAAAGCCAACTAGCTGCTTCTCCCTGCATTCGAGGCGCAAAGTAGGGTTTTCACCCCATTTCCAGATTGCCCTTTCCCCTGCTTCTATGTCCCCCATGGGCCACATAAAATGATGCGGCCGACCTGATTCCACCCACAGGACTTGTGACATATTGTAAACTCAGTGACCAGAAACTAAATTAGTAACAACCATTACTGGTATCATTATCGCTCTATAAGGGCCGTCTACCAAACTTTCTAGTCTTTAGTCAAACCAGCAAAACAAAGAACAGGAAACATGTTAGGGTATGTTCACACGATGTACTGCATTGCATACAGTACACGCTACATCGTGTCTTTCGGGAGCTTGCGCTAATACGCGCGTATACCTGGATCCTGCCGGCCCCATTGACATTCATTACCCGCGGCGCGTATTCGGAGTGAATAATTGACGTCACTTATCTCTACGCGCGTACAATACAATCGTATTGTACGAGCGGAGAGAGGAGGCGTAATCCATACTACTGTAATTTCGGCCCGTATTAGAGCACAAATATGCGGCGAAATGCACGCCAAAATACCCTTACTCAGAACCTGAGTACATATCACATGGAGGTGCGGTGGGCTTCTTTCTTCTGGGGAAAAGAATCAGTGTTTTAACTTTTTCCTGGGGGATCCGTTATAAATGGGGTTTTTTTCTGTATGGTTTATTGGCTATTTTTTTTTAACATGCAGTGGACAAAAAAAGACCTAAAAACAATTACTAAAACTTCAGAAACTGATTTTTCTGCCCATCCCCTTAAAAAGCAGCTGAAAAAAGTCAGTTTTTTTGGCGCTTTTTTCGTTTTTTGGAGCATCTTTGCTCTGTTTTTTAATGTATGCCAAATTAAAGCCTTTGGGATTAAACTACACCCAAAGGGTGGAGTTAACATGTTAAGTAGTCATTTCCCTTTAAACACTGTAGCCATTGTGATACATGTCCTTGTGTGCTGTGCTGGTGCTACTATTTTATTAAATTTTGCCCCCCAGTCTTGCCAAAATCCACAAAAACCCACATTATTTTTCCCATATAGCCCGATAACTGTTTACGTCAAATCTGTAAAGAAAAAGGATTTTAGCGCAAAAAACCCCCCAAAAAAAGCATTATTTCCCAAATTCCCCTAAAAAAAAATTTTTTAGTGTCCCGAAGCGAATACTTTATTGTGCCAAAATCTGTAAAAATTTTAGCACCCAAATCCGTTTAAAAAAAAAAAGAATCTGGGGCAAAAAAACCCTAAAAAAGTATTTTTTGTGTCAAAAAAGATCCTTTATTAGCGCCCCAAAATTGTAAAGTTCGGATTTTAGCCTCGAAATCCCTCATAAAACGGATTGGCGCCCCAAAACCGTTAAAAATTATTTTTTTGGGGTCAGAACGAGATAACTTTTTTAGCGCCAAAAAAAATGTACAGTAAAAAATTTTTTGAGCCAAATCCGTAAAAAAAAAAGGATTTGGCGCTAAAACCATAAAAAAAAGTTTTTTTGCGCCCGAAGCGCTATTTTAAATTTCGCTAAAAAATGTTCAGTAAAGGATTTTATCCAAATCCTTAAAAAAAAAGGATTTTGGGCCCAAAATCCGTAAAAAAAAATATTTTTGGGGTCGGAAAGGGGGGGATAACTTTATTGGGCCCCAAAAAATATGTTAAAAAAAAAGGATTTTGCCCCAAAAATCCGCAAAAAAAATGGTTCTGACCCAAAACCCATAAAAAAAAATTAAAATATGAATTGGCAAAAAATTAGCGGCCAAAGCTGATCATTTTATTAAAAAAGATAAAAAAAAAGGCCCAATCGACACTTGTATGCAAATTTGATGGGTATAACCTTTTTTAAAACCCAGTTAGGGGGGATTTGGGGTCTCCGGGGAGGTTTTCATTGAAAAATTCGGAAAAAAAACACTGCGAAAACCCCCCAAAAGTCCGGTGTTCCTAGACCCCCTGTAGAAATTTTTTTTGCCCTGTTCGGCTTTTTTTTAGAACATGTTAAAAAAATTACGCCTTTAAAAAAAAAACGAGCAGAAAAAAGAACTCAGTGTAGACAGAAGGGGGGTTTTACTTAAGTCTATGGGAGAGATTTCTGTCTTTTTTCCCGGTTTTTGAAAACAAAAAAAGGGTTTAAAAAAAAACGGACGTTTTTCTGTGCAGTGTAGATATAGCCTAATTCCTGTATCATCCCTCAACAGATAGAGGTCAGTGATACAGATGTCATCCTGACCTAAAATACAGTTTGGTATTGCAAATTTTTGTCACGTTGAATTGTGTTAAAGGGGATGATCGTTTTTTGTTCGGCTGTTTAAATACTGCTTAGCTTCTCAACTCTAAAAAATGCAGGGGCGTTTCTTCCCCTCCCTCTCTGGTCACATGTCACGTTTTTTCCCTATCATTTTTTTTGTAAGGCTGTTCATCCCAAAGGCTGCATTCAATCTGGGACTGAGCATCTTCTCTCACAGTGGAGATGTGTTTAAAATTTTGACGGCACAGATCTCCCTTTATGGGGAAAGAGTTAGGCCGGGGACAAAACTGTATGTTTTCTATTTTAGAATCTCGCAGTCTGTTTCTGTGGTGTGGAGGAGAAAATGCACGGGCCCTAAAATTTGAGTCAGGCCCGGGGGTCGAACAAATTTTGCTGTTTTGATTGTGTAAGCCCTTCGTGTATTCTGTTTTTTTCTGGCTTTTAAAGTGAAAATTTTGCCGGGCCCCGAGTGAGGACAAGGGGAAAGCTCGCTCCTGAATAGGCCCCGGGGGCTGTACAGAAGTAGATGAGCCTTGCAGTGAAAATGCAAGGGGAGGGGGTCCCAGGGGATTTACCGGGCTGGATAAAGTGTAAACAAAACACAAGATAAGGAATACTGTGAATACAAGGGCAGCTTTTCTAAAGACATCAAATTGCTTGTTTTCACTGTCCCTTATTCTGAAAAACCCTTTAAAGGGTTTTTCCAGGCGTGCCTTATCTGTAAGAGCAAATGTAAACAAGCCACGGAGGGGTGGGAGAGACACGCAGCCAAGCACAGGCTAAAGGGGTTTTGTGAAAATGCTCATCAAATAATCAAACTAAACTTTGGTTCTGTAACAAAAACAACAGCTTTTCCCCAGCAGCTTGAAAGCTCCTTCAGTTCTCTGTCATCAGATAAAGAGGGGGCTCTCCGATAATTTACATACAACTATTATTCTGTATTAAAAAAACAACATATTTCACCCGGTGCCCTTTAAAGCTTCTGCAGTCAGTCTCTCAATAAAACTTTTTTCTGTCAAACCTGGCCAGAGCTCTTGTCAGGTGTATTGGGGAAAAATTTGAAAATAACTAAGGGGGGGAGGTTAAGGCAGCCTGTAGCTTCCCCGCGCAAATTTTTTTTAATCCTATATTTAGAAAAGTGATTAAATACCCATTTTAGAGGATCCCACGTCAACATTACATTGTGGCAAAACCCCTTTAATGAAATGATAAAACCCCTTTAAGTTGTCTATATCAATATTTTGTCACATGCTATGTAATGTGTTGTATAATATTTCTGTTTGCATCTCCCTAGGAGAAAATATAGTGCATTACATGGCACATGAAAAGGGACTGATCTCAAGATGGTAGTGATTCCATAAAAAAACTGGAGTAATTGCATTGCTAAGTCTACCCCATAATGACCCAGTGTAAACTTATAATTATGGGCGACATGCATGAATGGGGCTGCGCCAGAAGTCTGGTGTCTTTTCAGCCCAAAAACTGGCGCAGCCCCGTTCACGATATTTTTACATCACCTGTACGCCAGTATCAGAGCGCCCGCGGCACTTTGTAATGCGCCTAATTTCGGGGGCTTGCGGGAGGCGGGGTGCACTAGAACCGTACAAAGCTATAGATTTACAGCTCCAGTACGGCAATTCCAGGCGCATTACTGCTAGAACAGTTAAATCACTTTCAAAGTGGTTTACCTGAGCCAGAAATGTCATCTTAGGCGATGTTCACCCGGCTTATACACGCTGTAATTGCGGGACAGATTTCGCCCGCAATTACGGCATGTGTACGGGGCGGGGGTGGCATCTCGCCGGCCCCATAGACAGCCATTAACCACGGCGCGTATCTTGCCGGGATAATGTGCATGTCATTTTTGCCGAGCGGGGAGGGGAGACGGAATCCATAGTTCTCTGAGAACTGTGGATTACTGTAATGACTGGGATGTATTTCAGCCGTATTGGAGCGCAAATACGGTGCGCAATACAGCTGAAATCTGTCCCAGAATAAGCCGTGTGAACATGGCCTTAGTGCTAGAATGCGCCAGATTTATGACCAGCAGTAGACCGGGTTCATAAAGCAGGGGCCCTTCTACACTTTAAAATGCGCATGAAAATGGGGTTTTAAACCCAAAAATCATACTTCGCCCTATATGTCTAA